>JAMKCH010017432.1:0-36403 GCA_023653785.1 Ophioderma brevispina
TGATATCAATCTGTAGATAATTCAAAATTCTCTTCAATTGACCCAAGAACAAGGTGATTGAAGCTCACATAGTACATTCCCTCAAAATACGTGTTTAGCCAAAACTGCTGCCATTTTGGCAGCCATCTTTGATTTCGCGGTGACCGCAACAAAATTAAATTAGCACACCGCTGAATGATTGGGTATTATCAGAAAAAACTACAAAAAAACAGTGTGCTTAGTTTGTAGTAGATCTGGCAAGTACTTGCTTATTTTTGATTTTGGCCCCCACTTATGAGTGGACAATCAAAATGTGATGACCATTATTGTGTCATATCGCCTGAGTAATTGCTAAGCACATTCTACTATCATTACAACATTCCAGTTCTTTGATTCGAGAAACAGCACAAGTTAAGTACACAAATTGTATGTATCCACCCAAAGACAAACTTAAAGGTATCTTTCAGATAAAAATAAGATCAAGAAACATTTATTTGTTTATATCTATATAATCTTCATGATTTGAGCTGTAAAAATGGACACTTTGGTTCAAAAGTTACATAATTTTAATTAATAATTGTACTATTTTGAATTCGTCCTTTAAACAATACAATAAAATACTTGCATTAGCAATGAGTCTATATCAGTTCTGGTGCTCTGACTGCCATGCATGCAAATGAGTCAATTGGCATCAAATCAGCTCCCCGACTGTCATATGATTTGGTAGATGTCTATTTCATTGGTCTTCTTCCTCTGTTAAGAAACAATAACAAAATACGACTGCCCCCTCCCCCACAATATGCATCACAAATTAATTTTTGGTAACAAAATTAAAGTTCAATCCATCCTCTCTCAGATTTTTTATGATGTTCAGCTTTATGAGATTTTAGTTGGTGTAATTTGGGGTCTGGTTTAAGAGTTAATGCCAATTTACCTTAGACACTGGGAACAAACTGGTCCAGTTTTGGCTATCCCCGAGATCAACGCATTTGCCATTGAAAATCAACTCAAACATTCTTTAATTGAAAAATCAAAAGAATAAAAGGTAAATAAACATGCTGCTTATTGTGATATAACATAATTCATAGGGTTATATTGTCAATTTGCCAATCTAAATACATGTAGCATTGAAAAATTTAATTCAACAGTCTTGTTGTCTCGGAACTTGCTCCCGGCTTCAGCAGAATTTTAAAAACCGCAAAACCACTCGTGAAATTAAACCGAGGCCTTGAACACCTTGACATTTTGGTGGTGCTGGGGACCTGTGTAGCGGAACTTGGTCCCATTATAGCGTTCCGCACACTTGATACCCAAACAGAGAACTTAAATTAAAATTTCCATACAATTTCGTGATTGTTGTTCCCCCTGAGAGTGAGCCCTCCATTTACCCCAACAACATAAGTTTTGGTTCTTTCACGTTTGAAAAATACTATTGTGATTAGTTCATGCATGCTAATTCATTCACTATGATCTCTACAATATTATTTTGTTTGAAAATCAAAGTACCCAATTTTCCCCTTGTGCTAATTGAGGAATAAAGGGGGTAAAGTTTGTACAGAGGGCCAAATTGAAAAGGTCCAGTATGTTCAAAGTACCAATCGTTTTGTGTCATGCCATAAGGATTAAAAATGTTATAAGTATGCCTATACGACTTATGGTTAATGAACTATGTAAATTGGTTTCTAGTCATACTTGGGGTAACATTTGCAGAATGCTCCGATTCTTTTCAGAAGATTTCCAATTGTTCGTCTCGTTGTTACTGTATAAACGTATTCAAACAGTTCAAGTATTTTGCCCTTGCGTAGTTTATAGGGCTCATTATGACAGATTACTTCAGGGTCTATGGAAGGTTACAAGCCGCAGCCCTATAAAAGGTTTATTTAACAGATGCGATGGGAGTAAGTGGATTTGTTTTAACTATCATGTTAACCTTACAATCAGTACAGTAATTTTGGAATTAGTTTGAAACTTTTACCCCCACGATGACCTTGACATGTTTGTTGCATATATTCCAAACCTAATGGTCCAAAAGTTAGACAAGCTATACATTTTCTTAATCTGGAGACTAAATAAAACTATACCCACTTATCTACACTGTTAAAAATTCCGTAATTAAGAAACAGATTTTCCGTAAATTTACGAAAATCTGTTTTACAAAACATAAACAATAAAACCAAAACAATCAAAATGTTAATTTACGGAAATATTCCAATATTTCTGGCAGCAATTTTCCGGATTTTTTTTTTTGGGTCCGAATGTCACATTACGAAAATTCTGCTGTTAAAATACAGACATTTTTTCCATAATATGAGACAAATCTTTCGTAAATTACTTCAAATTTCGTTAATTGACAGACATTTCTGTAACTTTACCCTAAAATGACTGGAAAGACTGCCTGCCAGAATTTCCGTAAATTTACTGAACTTTTTACAGTATGTGAGAAAGCAGTTTTGTTTGAAAAAACTTAAAAAATCTTAAAAAAAAAAAAAAAAAAAACCTTACCCCTTATTCCTCACTTCGTCAACAAGGGGGAAACATGGGGACTTGGATTGTTGCCCTCCTCATAACATCAAAACTCCTTATAATCAGCCATAATGACTTTTTAATTTCTGCCTTCTGGCTACACGGATCCTAGAAGTTACTGGACTAAAACGTGCTCCTTGGGCCTCATTTTATAATAGTAGATCTGATCATGACGTAGAATTAAGGCCAACATACTATACTAGGCCTAAGTGTTCAATGATATAAATACTCTGCAGCCTTTTAGGTAATGTTGAGGACGAAGCTATGCATCACGAAATGCCCATCTTAATCTTCGCAAATATAGTTAAAGTTTTTGAGTTGGTTGTTTGGAAAGTATGGGCAAAATTATTTAAGTATGGGTGATTTTGGTAGGTCCAGTGTCAGAAAAAAAAAAAAACTAAAGATATTGCTAGGATAACAAAATGGGATAGAAAGACTCTTGAGTGAGATCAGAGGCCAGACCCAGGTTGAAGACATTATGCATACTATCAAGAAAAGAATGGAGTTTTGGCTGGACACCTGGAAAGAACATGGGACAACAGGGTGACTAAATGCATCATGACGGAGACGCATGCTAAGGTCTCGACATCAAGGAAGACAGAAGCTAAGCTAGATGGACGATAATCACCAAGCGTGCTGGTCCCAGATCGATACTTTACCAAAAAAGATCTTGGCACCAACTTGTGTGAGGCCTCCGCCTGCAGTGGGCTGATTAATTGATGATGATGATGATGTGATGATGATGATGATATGTGATGATGATGATGATGATTATGATGATGATGATTTTGTTTATGTTTGAATCCACGGATCCCCCAAATGAAATCCTGCTTATAGTCAGTGATATAATTTCCAATTAGTTACCCAAATCCTTGGTGTTATTAGTAACGGCTATCCATGTCTCCACAACGTTCGATATTAATCAAGTAAAAGGCCTCTTACAGCTCTAATGTGAAATCATATTATACA
Organism: Ophioderma brevispina; assembly: GCA_023653785.1. Lineage (NCBI taxonomy): Eukaryota > Metazoa > Echinodermata > Ophiuroidea > Amphilepidida > Ophiodermatidae > Ophioderma > Ophioderma brevispina. The sequence goes on from JAMKCH010017432.1 coordinate 3,472, forward strand.
AAAAGAATATCGCAAATATGATATTTTGATATTTTGACTTACAGGGTTGTACTTAAAGAGTGCCTTTGCTTGGTATAATTTGTTGTAGTTTACTTTCCGGTTCTCCAATAAAACTCGAATGTTTGTAATGATTCTAGAAGTACTAGTCATGCCCAGGTAAAATGGCAACAAATGGTGATATCACACATTCTCAATGATTGCCCTAGGCCTACCTTTCGTCCACCGTTAGATATAGACTTCTCAAACCCCGACCGAATCAAACAGTGAGCTGGCTCCACCCAACTTCACACATTAGCTGTGCCTCATACGCAAGAAGAAGAAGAATTGTCCACTAAGAAAGTAAACCTTTATAATCATATAAATTAGGCAAATGTATGTCCTTGAAATCTTGAATCCTCCATACAGTAAAGATTTTAACACCACTATCACGGATTTTCTTCAAAATTAAATAAATAGCGCCCGCTATTTTTGATCAAAGAAGTCCCCTTTTGCCACTGTTGACTTGCAATGTTTTTTGTAAAGACCCCAGTAAGTGTCTATAATTAAGTTAACCCGCCGTATTTGTCAAAAATGCAATGTTTTACTAATAAGTCCGGATTTCGACAAAACTTCGTAAAACACGCAATTTAGAGACAAAAATATGTTATTTCGACTCTGGAAAAAAATGACTGATTTTAGCTTAGGTAAGTAATTCTTCGCATAGTTACCTTGAAGTAACGTGAATATTTGGTTTTATTTTCCTCCTCGTGTGTCCTCCTCTCTCTTTCTTTATCCTTTACGATAATCTCTTTAATTTCTGTTCAATAACTCGGGTAAACGTGTCAACTAAATAGTAAAAATTTTAAAGACCCTTGTCCTTTGGCAAATAGGAAGCTTGCGTGACATTGGCGTAAAATACATAATGAAAAAACGATCCTACTCAGTTTTTGTTTTCGGTTTCATTTATTGGCACTATATTCATCGTTACACATGCCAAAAATTAAGGAAACCTGTCCTCTTAACAGGATATTTTACTCTGCAAGCTAATGAAATTATATTTTCAATTATTTCTTTTATATAAAAAAACAGCTATCAACCTATTTTAACTCTTTGCACCTGGAAATTCTGTATAATTTATAAACGCATAGTCATTAGATTTTGCGATGGCTTTCCAAAGATTTGGTGTGTCCATCTAAAAACCGAAAACAAATGCTATGTTTTCTTGAACTCCTTTAAATGCATTTTCACGCTGAATTCTGGATTTACATTAAAATAATATTATTGGATGCTTTAACAAGAAAATGACAAGAAAGACAAAATTGACCAATTTCATCTTTGAGCGAGTAAAGAGTAAAAACCCTTCTTTGCATGCACACTAAGGCCTAGAGCGTAGTAGTCCTCATGTGATTCTGGTACAAAGCATTCAATTTTGTTTAGTGTGCAAACATGCTATGTCTACTCAATTGTAACGAAAGTTCATAATTTAAGTTTGACTCATTATTATTAGTTTTTATATGATCAACCGAACCATAACATCCAAACAAAATCACAAAATCAACTTCCAGATCAAAGAAAAACCAAAAATGTACTATCCTGTTCTCAGTACTTTTCCAAACTGAACTTCGCAGTACTAAAGTCCAATTTAATATTATTACTTTCAAACATGCCTGACATTTAATCTGTGACATGTTTCAATCATCTTTTAAGTCACAAGTAGCATGTTACGTTTCTATGAACTTTTGGTTGACTCTGTGTGAGAAATCTACGATACGAATTTTGATAATTTTGGGATCAATGAGTTTTGATAGTTGTCCAACTAATTTCACAGATCATTGAGATACGGCTGGTTCGTGTCATTGCTAAGTGTTAGTATGTCCTACCTGTAATAGTCAGCTTTGTGAGTCCCAAGGATCCGTTTACCGAACAGAGTCATACTCGTAGGTGTTTCCATGTCCAATGCCATGACATTTAACTTGCACCCAGGGTATGTTGCACTCCCTATTAGCACTTTGGGTCATGTATACACGTAACGTGAATTGGCCAATGCTTAGGTGTAGGCGGGGTTATTCTGCTATGACCCTAAATGATCTGGGAGAGAGAGAGAGGTTATCTACCAATATTTTCTTATTCAAAGCCGCTGCCTTTCGCCAGTTACCCTCCGCGTAGGCTTTTTTTTATATATGATAACAGTAAAAATGTATATACTGAACGAAGTCGTTGTTGACCCTTGTGACCATGTCTCGGGCCCGGGACCATGTATTCGGCCCACATCAAATTCGCCAAACTCGCTTGCTGCTTCGAATCAGTTTTTGGTGTACCTTCTTTTTAAGTGAGGATGTTTGCTACATTGAATGCGACTTGTCAGCCGTCGTCTGCTTGGATATAAACTGCATACACTGTTTCATTGCAAGTACGTCATAAATGGTAAAATCTTCACTCCAACCTTTAGAATTCACTCTTCCTGCCATGAAAGGTCTTTTTGTTCATTGATACGTGAAGCGAACGAATCCTAATTTCCCACATACGTACACGGCTCATGGTGATTTATAAGGTTATTAATATCATTCTCCCCAGATCACAAAGATTTTTTTAAACGACTCTTACCGGACGTTAAATTATTATTGTGATGTGAGAATAACCTTTGTAAAGAATCGCTGAGTCAGCTACATTTTGTTCTTTTTGACACGTATACCGTCACGTAAACCACTACCAGGGAACTTGGATATCTGCCCCACATTGGCCCAATAAATGATGCCCTTGTCAGTTCGTAACTTGTTTTTTTAATACTTTAATTTCCCGATCGCTAATAGCCTCGTCCCCAGGGACCCACATTTTACCATATGTGTCAAAAATGTGATATCAGAAGAAAGATACAATTTTTCTCATTTACCAATGTGAAATCGTAGAGCTAAAGGATGTTTGGTTTGGATTTTATGAGGAAAATGGTCATCCATTTTGGTGGTCGACCAATATTAATTTACACGGTACTACTCTATGGGGATTACAAATAACGTGTGAAGCTTCCTCTCTTCAAAACGGGTTGAAATATCGGCGAAACTTTACAGATGGCGTTCTGGGGTGAAATGGCCATAATTCTATCAAAATGAAAATTTTTATAGACTTACCGGTCATCCCCCCTTTTTATTACCACGATTGTGTTGTTTCACGAGGGAAAATGGTCGCCAAAGTTGTCACAATTTGCACATATTGTGGTAACAAATACACACATTGTGTACTTTGACACATATAATTGGTAGAATAACCATTTGACCAATATACACAATATCATACTTTGCAACAATTATTGGATAAAATGTTACCAGTTGTCCGACCATTGTTCCATCATGACACACAACATCGTGGTATTTATTTAAAGATTGTACTCGCGTTCATAATATGACCTATAAATCTTAAGTAAAATGATAAATTTTATAAAGCAGCAAAGGCGTTTATGGGAGATGAAACTCTCCAAAGTGGCTTATTTTAGGAGTTAATAGTCCCACCCTACAGACACCTACATCATACATCAATGGAAAGCTTATTATGTCTACTGTCAGATTAGGCATTGATGTGAACTTGCCAATGTGGGCCACGGTGGTTTTTGGGGGCATTTTTAGCCAAAACCTGACCTTTTGGGCAAAAAAAGGATTTTTGAATATTGGGTATTTTCAAAAAATCATAATTTGGAGAAAAATGCACATTTTCGCTCAATATTTCCTATACTTACTATATATTTTGGCCAACTTTAGAAGCTTTTGTGAGCTTCTGGACCACACAATATAGTACTGAAACCTACTTACATAGATGGGGCATGTTTATAAATATGTCAACATACCAATATCGTCAAAAATAATTTTTACCCAAAATGTTTTTTGACTAAAATGAGCCAACTCACCTTTGGGTCCTATTGGCAGTTAGCACATCATACCTAATTAATGCCATGGTAGCTCAGAGTTTTCAGCTCCAATTTAGAAATAAAACACAGACGTTTTTCATCAAATGCTAAGCTAAAGGTTTAACTATTATTTCCGGGTGTTAAAAACATTAATTTTGAGAAAACGGGTATTTTCCGCCAATATCGCCTATACTTACCGTATATTTTGTAAACTTTGAAGCTTTGTGCGCGTTTTGGACACAATATAGTTCTGAAACCTTCTTACATAGATGGGGCATGTTCTAATAGATGTCAAAAATATCAATATCTCAAATCATTTTTTACCCAAAATGTTGTTTTTGACTAAAATGACCCAAAAAATCACCTTGGGCTCCTCTATTGGCAGTACATCATCATACCTAATCCCAATGCCAATGGTAGATCGTATTTTTTAGCGCATTTAGAGCATAAACACAGACGTTTTGATGCTAAGCACCATTAACTATTTTTTCAGTGTTAGAAACATTACTTTGATAAAAACGTATATTTTTATAAATACCCCTTATCGCCTATATTACTGTTATTTTGGTAAACTTTGGAAGCTTATTGTGCGCTTTTGGGACATAAAATATAGGTTCTAACCTATTTACATAGATGGGCATTTATATAGATGTCAAAAAACCATATCTCAAAAATCATTTTTTTGCCCAAAAATGTATGTTTTTGGCTAAAAGCCCCAAAAACCACCTTTGGGCCCATTGGCAATTTCACATCATGCCTATTCTGAAAGTAGACATAAGAAGCTTTCCATTAATTATGATGTAGGTGTATGTAGGGTGGGCCTATTAAATCGACTAATTGTTTGATCGCTGCTCTCGCCTAGTTCTGTACTAGGACGGTCTTGGGTCTTTGTCGATTTTACGATAAAACTATAAGGATAGGATTGACGCCTTTGATATACAAAACGTAATCCTTGATGAGGCTGGGCTCAACATTCCTAATCCCTTGTTTTAACAGTTGTGACAACACACAAAGTGAACTTACATCATATTTCTTGTTTTCGTGGCTACATCATTCCTCGAAATGTATTTAATCAATTTTAGATTGGGTACTAGAATAACCCTCGTCGGAAATGATAACTTTCCTTAGTTTGCTGATTTCGTCTAATCAGCAAACAAAATGTTAGCTTATTTAAAAGTAGTGAGTTTTTGCGTTTCAATGATTATTGGACCTGCATTAAAATTAAATTTAAAAAAAATAGAGAATATAAGATCTGCACTGGTAAACTCACTTTTGTTGTTCTTCTTCTTATCGTGTCCAAACACTGGTTGGTTCTCAAAATATGTGAAATCCAGCCAGAGATGGGGTACAACGTCTGGCTGCTTCACTGAATTCCGCAAGTTCCTTGTTTGGCATTGTTTCTCCATCAGTGGGCAGACTAAGAGATTTTTCCATTGTCTATGATGCTGTTCCAAAACCACAGGTAGTATCCTAGATCCTGCTTCCATGTTGCCCCACTTCTGCAAAGAAACCTTAGATCGGGGCCAATTCTGGTTCTCATCTGTTTGAGGCATCGCCATTCATCCATGAGGAGTCAGCTCCAAGTGGAGATGCTCACCAGGTTCATACAATAGATTTACTTGGTTAATGGCAAGGCTTTCTTTCTCTCTTAAGCTCCTTAGAGACTGTTCGAGGTTGGACTTTGCTTAAGAAACTCTCTCTGGATTTAGGCGTTGCAGCAGGTATCTGTCCAGGGATAGGGTGCTTCACATTAGATACTTGTGCAGCTACGCTCTTGCAATGCTCGCTACACTACGACGGCTACGCCGGATGCCTGGTGGAGCAATTCCCGCTAGCTGTTTTCCGTTGGTTTTTGACGGAGGCATCCTGTGATAGCCGCAGAGGCATGGTACACTGATCAAGTTCTTGGCATAGGGATGATCTTTCCCATACAGGGCAACATACTCTGCACATGAAGTAGCACAGGGCAAGTGCGTCGATCTTAGGGTATAGTGGGACCACCCCTCTTGTGCCAGTGAGTTTTTTCAAGATGTTATTACTCGGAACATACTACTCTTTCGCTTCGTCTTCTCGATGTGGTCTTATAAGAGAGAGTGGCGGTCCAAGGTAACTCATAGGTAGACGGGTTATCACAATGCTCCAAGAGTGTGTCCATACCAGGTAACTTTAAGACTTTAAGCTGAACGTTTGGCATCACGGTTGCGTAAATGGAAAGCACACCCTGGTTTTGATGAATTTGCACGTAGGTGGTTTTCCTCATAATAAGGAGTGAGTTCATCAAAAGCTTTGGAGAGTCTCTCTTCCACAAACATGTTTAAATAACATGAAAGAAAAATGACATAAGAAACACAAAACCCTACTTTACTCTCCGGTCGTTCCTTGAGATTGTCAGCATTGATTTGTATCTGAACAAGATCTTGTTTAACTCACAGTGTGTTAAATTAAAAAATTCTCCGCTCCAAAACTAACTTGAATTGGACTTGGCTCGTTCGATATAGTCATGTTAGCGATAAGGACAAAGAATATTGGAACGCTATGTAAGATTATAAGAAGTGATGCGAAAACCAAATCAAATAATTATGTCTGTAACAATCAGCATAACGAGATATCTATATAAGAGGGGCCAAATGGGGGGGGGGGGAGGTTGGTAGGGCTCTACCAATGATCCTAAGTGACCTCCGAGTGACCTCTGGCTTCCCAACCTCTATCATCCCAACCCTACGCCCCTTTCTTCAATACCTTCTCATACCAAATTTGAAACTACCCCCATGTGTTAATTTTAATTGTAATAGTTGAAGTAATTGCTTCGTTTCACTTTAAAATGTATTATGGGTTTATTATAAGATTTTTCATTTCTGTGTTTTTATAGTTTTAATTTAGCCATACTTTCAAAGGTCTTTTTTATGACGTGAAAGGTGTGCGTGCGAAGGTGTCTGTGTGTATGGAGATGCGGTGTGGTCGAGTGGCGTTCGAGTATGGGGGTCCCAGACATTTAATGTAATGTAGGCTATACAAAGTTGGGCGTTGAATGTGTTAGTAAGTGTGCTTTCATATGTGACAAGCATGTTACATTATAGCCCCAAAATCAATACAAAGCAACTGGTCCACATGGATTACCAGGCTATTTTCAACTCTTAGAACTTTTTTTTATAGAAAGCGTCTTTTCCAAAGAGGTTCTATATAGATAGAGAGGCACACGTTACGTAATCTTTAGAAATTCAACCGTCTTGCATGTTTTGCCGACCACAATAGAAAACATAGAGTACCACAATCGAAAACCATGGCTGCCCCCGCTTCTTCCACATACTGTGTGGGTGCCGCTTTGCATATGATACACTAATCGCATGTGGATTCAATTAATGCATGTGTTAGAGGTGGCCAGGTATAATAATATTGTACCTTGATCATTGTGCTCAGATACTCTTTTTTTCCTCATAATGCAATGCGCGCTTAGGTGAAAAGATTACTTCATTGAGGCGGTTATTTAAATCAAAGACGAATGATGTGTCTTTCATTTCGTTGTGTGGCCAATGGGTAGGACAAAATTTAGCCACCCATTACACCCACATCCAACAACTGATATTTTGGGCGGATTGTTTGTATCGAATTTACATTATGTGTGTATACACGGGGGCACCCCCAACCTGATAATTATTCCGTGCCATATTCAAAATGGTCAGCGCCAGCACGGTAGACTGGTTTTTAATGCGTTTCAACCCCTTGTCATTTCCTTATATATTTCAGTCTCGCGGGTCGTGCAGTGATATCTCCACTGTCCCCCACCTATATGCACACAAGAGCACGATAATCACTAATACAATAGCCGTATCCAATCGCAAACAGCGTCCATATTGACCAAATTTTAAAAGGTTGATAAGGAAACCGAGTGGTGAATCAGAATGTAGTCCCGGCAGGAGCCCCATGATCACGGCTCCATGACGATAAGGGAAGTAAGCGTGAAACTAATGTGTGTGAAGGGTCAACGGAATCGATTGCCCTATTGTTTCACCATTGTTCCCGCAGCCCCCGCCCCCCCCTAAACGAAGTACGCGCGGAACGATAATTACTGACTTCTGCACCGAGCTTAGGCACTTAGGATCTCTGCGAATATATTTTGTGTCTATAGACCATCTTTATCATACATCATATATTGCTACAGCGGGCGCGACAATGAAGTCATATGCATGCGCATTATTAAACACGCGGGAGATGAACGATATGACGTTCGTTGGGTATTTGGAGCCTATTCTGCTGCCATTACAAGGTCTAATGGCACTTCAAACAAGCTAGTCTTTGTCAGACTCGGTTTTAAGACTTAATCGTGATTGGGGGGGTGAAACGTCAATAGTAGGTTCGCAGAACCAGTTGGTCCCTTTAGCTGTACCCGTTAGTTTTTCGTTTCCATAGAGTATACAATTACAAGGTCTGTAACACAGACCTAAATCACCAGATATGTGACATTACCTCATGTCTGGCAATCTCACAGGCACGTACAACCTGCGACGAAATATACCACGTTTGGGATTCGGATAACGTGACACGTCACATGGCCCAATAATAAAAATAATTTTAAAAAGATGTATTGGAGTTTAAGGGAATCAAAATGAAGGATTCTCTCACGGCTGCAGGAAAAGGTTATTGTGTGTAATTTACTTTGGGGTCAACAAACATTCATATCCATTCAAACACTCGGTAAAATGCGATGCAGTTGAAACACACATGTACACCGTCCATAGAGTTAGCACATAATACCATCGCGGTATATGGTATAGTACTTACGCATACTCCAGGCTTTTCTTCTACTTTAACTTTAGGTTATTTTCATGCCATGAGAAATCCCCGTGTCTAATGCGGATATTGGGTGTTTTTATTCACATATAAAAGTGGTGAGGATCACGGTACTGTTGGGAAAAAAAAATTGAAAGAGCGTATTACAAAAGGTGATTTAAACGAGGAACACACCGTCGGTATAAACAACTTGTCTGTGATTTATTAGGTTCTTGTCATTACGGGTGAATAAACTGATGAATGGCCGTTTGAAAAATTATTACAACTTATGCGAAGCAATTTCTTATATTGTACTATATTATTATTTGGAATAAAGTGGCATTGGTGGTCATATCCGTTTACAAGGAAAAGTGGTTATGAAATATTACTTTGTAATAAACATGAACAAGGCGATGGTAGAATTGTTGCCCTTCCATAAAAAAATCACTAGTTTTGACGTGAATTCAAGAGTGATAGTGGTGATCACTCTTTAAGAGGATTCCACTATCTTCCCACAGTTATCTCACTCTTTTTGGAGTGAACATTTTAAAACCTTCCTCTAAAAGAGTGGGCAAATAACCATCAATTGTTGGTAGTCCATCAATTTAAAATTAAAAAAAAAAAAAAATCCTCAACGATGGCTTTTTAAAAAGCTCTAATAGTCCACTCACTCTACGGTATGACCTGGACACAAATTGCTACAGAAGGTTTTTCTTGCTGTAACTTGTTATACAAACCCTCCCGAACAACATATCACAAAGGTAGAAAAAGGAGCATGGCAAGACATGCCAATTTGCCCATAACCTACGAACTTGTCATTTTGCCTATAGTTTTGGTTCTTATAACTATATTAACGGGGACGCTCCAATTTTAAGTAATAAAGTTTTCATCTTGAATAGAATGGCTTCACCCCTAACCCCCATCTGTAAGTTTTGCGCTGATATTTCATCCGTTTTCATGTGAGAGCTAAAAACATGATTTCTTAGCCTAATTTGTAAAATTGACATCGGTTGACCAAATGAGGGTACCACTTTTCGCTCATAATAGTGGAGGGGGGGCCTATGTAAAATCTGGTGAAGTTTCATGTAATTGTTTGGCAACCACTATAACCTATACACTTACTCTACTTGGGTCTGACTTTCAGCAAACGATGTTGCCATTTTTTCCGTGACCTTTCGTGACCTTGACCCAAGGTCAAAGGTCAAAATGGTCATACATCGTCCAAAGTATTCGAACTTGGTACCAAAATTTGGCAGAATTTCACAAGGAACATTGTGTATGATTATATTTTGTGTTATTGGTGACCTTTCGTTTTCTGTTATTTGCAAAAAACCTAATTAGAGACAATACTATGCATAAATTTCTTTCTGTAGATCCCAGTTCCTGTTCCAGAAGCACATTTATTCCTTAAGTTTTGCACAATACATTCACGTATAACCACTCTTCTTGACATGTAGAATCAACCCCATCGCTACACATCCCCATTTTTCTTTCTATATATCCTGGGTAGTAAATAAAACCCAAAAAAATGCGAGGAATCGTCGTTATTACCGTACCATAGCCACGATTTGCACTTCAGAGACAAAGGTATGTATACTATTATCTCAGTCACATGTATGAGTGATTTAATTATTCCATCCAGAGACCCGAAACTTCTTGTCTAATCAAGATCAAGTATAAGTCATCCTATACCCCTGTGGGGGGAGCCCACTTTGGTTAGGTAGGGCGTGGGCCTCCGACAGTCTGGAAGTAGGACCCTTATAGCTATATCATTTGTTGCCAAAAAACGGACTCGTAATATTACCCAAATTTAACCCAAATTTTTCCCTTTTTCCTAAAATGTTTACATTTTAAGCATATTTGGACAATTTTGACTTCAGATTGAGGAGATTCGACTCATTTTCCTACAATTTTTTTTTTTAATTTTTCTTTTTTGGTTTTTAAATTGATTTTTCTCAAACAAATTTGATAAAATTTTGAAAAACGAACCATGCCAATACTAAATGGTCATGGAAAAGGGGTCATATAAAAATGAGATTGATGTCTGTAGTAAGTCCCCGTAACCCCCCAACCTTGTTTCATTATTTTCTGGTCTTAGTGTAGAGAGTGTATCAATAAAACTAGGCGCCAGATAATATAACCACTTTGTTATGCCATACTGGAGGACAACATCCACGATTATCATGTGTTATCATGGTTATCACCTCATACTAGCATTAAAATATCCTGGCAATCCTGTCACAGCGCTCTTGGGATCAGAAAACGCTTTGGTTGGGTTTCATGCGTAATGGTATTGACGTGTATTCCTTGGCTCTCTAAGTATAGCATATCTATATTCTTAAATTTTTCATATTTTGTGTCTAGAATTGTGCACTGTTTGCATTTTAGCTGGAAGATGCCATTTTAAAGATCAGAAAGTCTTTTTGATGCCAAAATACCAAGACGGGGTAAACCAATTTTAACTCTGCAGTAATGCAATAGTCACAAGTTGATGATTACCTAATTCAAAATCATACACTAAGGCTCAGGGCCGCGCAGAATTTTGCCAGGGGGGGGTGTTTAAACTTGAGAATGTTAATGCCGCAGTAAGAGTCCTTGGAAGCTTAATGAGCGTATAAAACAATGCAACTAACGTGATGCGGTTCGGTTCCCCCTTAAGGGATCAAAACCATTAAATCCGGCGCAAGATTTGGAAATGACAAATTGGAAACAAATGAAATTCAAACAAACAACTTTTTATTATTCATCAATGAAAGACAGTACCATCAACGTTTTTCTTTTTGAAAAATATCAACATGTATCTTGCGAACTTTTACTTTCACAACACCTTCACTTTAGTCTGTATTTTTCATTAAGTAACTTACGTTATCATGTAATTTTAACAATAAAATTAAGATTTTCAATCACAAGGTACACTGTAATACCTCAAATTTGTTTTATTATTACGGACTTTATGAAGTTTTTGATTTCTAGGTAGAACTACTATTCCATGTGATCTAAAATTATTTTCGGCACTTTTAACCCCTAAGTGAATCAGTTATATCAAATAATACACAATGACTCTTTTTTGTTTCTTGTATTTTTCTGATAGTTACCCTTAAGTTGTCTGTTCTTTCACATGGATGCATTTGTTGCTTGCTCTCACATTGGCTATTCATTACATTAAATGCTTCAATTTACTATGAATGACAGGAAGGACAATTTTATGTAACGTAGTTATCATAACGTAAGTTAAACAATCAATGCTACTGCTCTCATGGTGAATGTCGAGGAAGTTGATCATATTAATGTTTCTGTCCTATACAATGATATTCAAATGAATTGTAATATTCTCCTTCAATGGTTAGTGATCATCTACGAATGAGTATTTCTGACGTTCTTTGAATTAATTCGAAAAAAAATAATCCGTTTAAATTAGTATTTTTTTTCTCAATGGCAATTAACAAATGTAATGAATGATATTCCCAATTCCAATACCCCCAAAATCATCAATTGTGTAGTTTCATATATCTGCATGATATGCCAGATTATTTTGTCCTTTCACTTGGATTTGTGTTGTAAGAATGATTGGACAAATGGTAACGTAGTTTCCTTTGTTTTATCAACTAACGCTTATAGTCCATAGAAATCATATTTTTACTTACAACAAACCTATACAGAACTACATACAATGAAGCCGTCTTTTCTTGAATCAATTGGGTAGGTATTTGCTTTGACTAATTGCATATTTTCCCCAAAATGCCAACTTTTCTTGATTATACAAGTATATTAATTACTTTGCAGTATCGTAACCGACAATCTTTCAAATGGAACGTATAGACTAATAAAACACTGTTTGCTGAATCGTCTCCATTTATAAAACGGCATAAAGTGCGAACTTGTCAATCATTAACAGCTACTAACAAAAGTTTGCTTTGAACCATGTGGAAACACTTGAAATACCAGTAACGTATGTTTCATGTAAGATCCACAGCCCCCCCAGCCCCCCGGAGCGACCCAACTTATTTCATACCCTGCAAGGTAAGTCATTAGTTTGTTTGCCGTAACGTAGAAAAAAGCAGGGTCTGTCGTCGGTCGGTCTTTGTTTTGTTTTTGGAATTAGATAAAATACTTTAATACTAAAAAAACTTCAAACTTTAACTTAAACTTTTATGATTTATATTTCTTTTTTCCCATGCTGTCCATGTTTCTCAAGAAAAAATCCAATGGAATTGGTGAAATTTGGTGGAACAAGTGGGTCGGCGGATTTTTCTTTTATCTATTTTTTTTAAATCAAAAAATCAAAAGTTCCAAGGTTTTAGGTCCGTTGGTTACGCCAAACAAACTATTTTTAATAAACTAGTATCTATCTGTCAGATCATATGTTACACAACCATGTTTTTTTGTTTTTTGTGTTGATGTTTTTTTTTTTTTTGGTTTTTTTTTTTTTTTTTTTTTTTTTTTTTTTTGTTTTTTTTTGATAACAACACTATTTCAACCATGCCACGCAACCAAGTTTTAGCATCAGGAATTTAAGTTAGCATCAGGAATTCAAGTTTCCTCATTAAAGAACTATTAAACCTTACACATAGTAATGCATGCCTGTTTTCAACAATCTATGTCAAACCATAATTGGCAATCACTTTGAATTGTTACACTGAACATCAACGTATGATTATTCGGTAATCTTGATTCTCAAGATTCAGAGATTAATGCAATTCTCGTACATATTGCTCAATTGGTCTTTATCATGCCAGCCTTGTCTTTTCTTATGCTAAAGAGCCACTTTGATAGACGTTTACGAAGGCTCTATCTTGCATAAGGATCGTCCTTGTAATGTGACCCACAAATCATCGTTGCTTTCGGCCCTTTAAACGAATGATAAAAGACAGCATGAGTTCCGTTGTTAGTAAATTCATTATAAGATTGCCAGACTTACGTTTCCTTTTTAAATCTATGTTAACAAGTAATTCCGAAAATAATAGAAATACAACCACAATCCCCATTACGTAAAGTAGACGTTTTATATCAAAATAATAAACTGTATAAATAAAACACTTTCCCCCATAGTAACAAGCGTATAATCACATGAATTCGCTAGTTTATTTTGTGAAACCTTCGTTACCACATGTTTAAAAGGATGCTATAGTACATTTTACTATATATAATGAATTTGCATCTTTCGAAAACAATGTTTATAATTATTCCTTGAACTTCATTATTGCCATTGTTTTTAATCATACTTAATATCCTAGAAAAACACATCACCAATTTGAGTTGAAAAACGAAACTTCGTGACATGATTATGAACCTTCGTTACAATTTTACCTATATTATTCTATATTGCAACTGTAATAGTATCAAGTGACATGTTTGCCGTTTTGAACCCGAGCTTATCCGTATCCAAGATTACATTCCATTCCTGAGAAATAAATTTTACTTGATTTAGAGCAGTTAAAAGAATATTTGCCTTTAAAAGAGCAGATCGTGGATATCTTTCAGCTGTTTTCGAACACGTTTCACTTTAAAATCCGTCAATTCTCGAGCTTCTCACGTTGTCATGAGTTCGACGCATTATGGCGCCTTCATAGTTTCGAATCCCTCGACAGCAGAGGATTCGGATGCGCAAAATTTTGATTTAGACAACTGTTTTGAAATAGTAGTAACGTATGTTTCTATCTTGTATGTTTCTTTAGTCCCCGGCATCCAATTAATATGTTAGAAGTGCAAAAATGAAAGATTCTAATGATGGTACTTAGGGGTAATAGCCGCTTAGAAATGAACTGTTTAAAAGCTACTTCTACCTTTCATTAGGTGTTTTTAAGTTACGATGTTGCATTTCTTAACCCATACCGTTTTTTGGGGCTGTAAATTAAAATCTTGACGCCCTTGCGATTTAGTACACATACCTGATGGCAGTATACCTCGGCCTCCGTATGACGACCACAATAAAGATATATTTAAGTCATGAGTCATTTCTCCTCGTAACAACGCCGATCATCATTATATGTACGTTGGTTAAACGTAGGTTCACTTAGGTGTGCGACATAAGAAATCAATTATTTTTTATGAGGCCAAAGTTAATCAATCTATTCAATTTGTTGCCTATTTCCAATACATTATTGACTATAATTTCATTATATAATGGCTTCAAATTAATTTGCATCTGAACAGGAAACAGACATGAAATTAAACTATTTTTATTTTGTCGACATGGTGTTTTGACTAGAACTCTGTAATACAACTTTCTAGTTTGAAATATACAATGACTAAGAATCCAAAAATGTCTATACTTTTTACTTTTTATGTTAATATTTCATTAAGAAAGAAATTTCGATTTAAAGGTATGAATTTTACTGAAAACTTGAACTTAATTCATGCAACACGGTTTTTTCCAACTTGCGCCGATTTAATGGTGTTGACTGAAGGGCCATTAAACACTTTCATAAGTAGATGCCCTTAAAGACCATTTCTTATTCTCGTTCGAACCAATCTGCACACCGCAAGTGCCCTGGCATATAAAGGGCGCAAACCGGAAGCCTGAACTGGTGTAGTCCGGGCCGATTTGGGCCCCTCAGTCGGGTGCAGAGGCAGAGCCGCCGGGTCCAGGGTCGAGCCCGAACTCTTGTATTTGACGCTTTTTCATACCCTTCAAGATTACCATTTTTATGTAAATATTAATAAATTCAAAGCAAACTAGAAAGACTGCATGGTTTCTAACTGTTTCTCCTGAACGAGCAGATCGGCCTAATGTTGTTCTGCCTATGGAACTGTTCATATAGCGTGCGCCAATGTCTTTAACTGGTGGTAAGAGCAGAGCCTCTGCCGGTTCCAGGGTTCTAATCCCCCTAAGTTGCTTGGATTTGAGCTCTTTCAGAACCTTCAAGATTGCCCCTTTTTGAGGGTAGATAGTAATCGATTCAAAGAAAAGACTGGTTCTACTTTCTCACTGAGACGGACAGTATATAATTTAAAAGCTGTATACCGAGGGGAACTACACATTGCATGTCTTTAATGGGTGGGGTTTAGGAGCAGAGGCCCCCCTGCCGGGGTCCAGGGCTGAGCTCCCGAAGCTCTTGGATTTTAGCTTTAACAGACTGATTACTTAAGGTATTTTTTGAAGGGTACGTATAGTACTTAATTCATTGAAAGAATGGGCATTAACACGGCAGTAGACCTATAGTTTATGGTGCTGGAGGTAGGTAACCGATCCCTACCAATTATGTTCTTGACCACTTCACCTCCCCGACTGATTTCCACTGTAGACCACTAGAAGGAATGGCCCGTGCTACCCTCTCCTGTTGCCATGCCACTGCCATGGGCATGATTTCTTAAATTTTTATTTTACCCATTTTTGATCACAAGTATGTTGCACATTAACATTCTGATTACCATGCCTAAACTTGAAACAAAACTAGTTGGCTTTGGGAGAAATCCATTTGAAAATTTGTGATATTTGGATTTGCTAATTCTGAGCCAATCTTATGCTTCTCACACCGTTCTCTTTTTGTGTCTTTCTTCCCCTTCTTTTCTTTTTTTCTCTTTTCTCTTCTCTTCTCTTCCTTCTCTCTCTTCTTCTTCTCCCCCTTCCCCCACTCTTCCCCCCTCTTTCTTCTCTTTTTGAGGATCGCTGGGGGGTGTTCCACCCCCCACACCCCCCATGGCGACGGGCTGAACTAAGCTTTTGAGTTTAGTTCATGAATATGGGCACTGGCAGTCTCTTGAGATCATGCGTCGCCGTCGCACAAACACACACACGCACACACAATCCCACATAAGGTGCAGAAGGTCGACGTTGTGTTGATTTTGTCCATTAAAATGGTCCAAAGTGTAAGAAATTTGACAGAAGTCCCCATACCATTTTAGTGATGAAGATGCTCCAAAAGACCATTTTTATGGGGTTAGTCTGCTTTTACCTAAAAGTCCACATTTTCAAGTCCCGCACCCCCTAAACAAAGAGTTCCAAAAACCGCGTAAACAAGTACAAGTAATTTTATAGGTCTAAAAGCACTCCTAAACAAGTATGATAGTGTAAAACCCTACCTTTAATAATCTTGGCAATATTGACCCTTAGCAAGTATACTGAACAGCTCATTTACACAGAATCAGCCGAATACAATACAAACTCGAAATGTTTTCCAAACCGTGCCCTAATGTAAGTTCAAGTGTGAAAAGTAACCCGTTTTCCAGATGTCATTGTTTTTGCTACCCGTTTCACGTTACGTATGTATCGTGGACAATCTTGAAAAATCCCCTTTTACGTGTTTCTTGGTCGTGTCATGATATATTCCCCTTTACAATGACCATGGCCACCACCCCGCTCTGGATGGAAGAATAATTAAAACATCATAGCACATACTTACTGAGACTGAAAAGATCACTAGTATAACTACCGTTTTGTCTCTGTAGTGGCAATCGTGTTGTTTGACGGTTATAAATAACACAATTCGTCCATGGTTTGGTATTATTACTACATCACACCAGTTTCTCTTGACCTCATTTTCATAAAAAACACTTCTTTTCACTTGGCCATGTGCATTAAAAGCAAGGTATAATGGGGTTGTGTAGGGTTCCCTATACATTGTGCAAAAACATAGGCCTAACTCTTGCTTTGGACATGACTCTGAGTCTGAATCAACTGGCCAAATTTATGCATGTCCCTAATTAGCTTATTTACATCTTAAGGCAGGGAACACAAAAGCTCAAGTAACAAAATTAAATATCATATACAACATTCCTTATGAATTTCCACATTTTGGTACCAATTGAGTATACTTTGACTATGTATGACCGCTTTGACCTCTTTTCAGGGTCCTAAGGTCAATGGAAAAAATGGGCAAACATCGTTTTTTTCTGAATAGTCAGACCCAGTAGAAGACATTTATAGTGGTTGGCCAACACTTACTGAACTTCATAAATCCTCTCTGGAGAACATAGGCCCCTCCACTATAACTTCCGACCACATATCCTTTCGGCCCTAAGATTTCACAGGAAATGCGATGCCCTTAAACTCTTGAGTCTTTTCTTGCGTCCACTAGGACCCGCGGTACTTAGTCCGGCCTGCATAGAACCCCGCTTACAATTCACACCGCCAGAGATTCTGAGACTTGTGATTTGATTTGTTGGACCATTTACCTTTAAGGATCACACAGGTGCTTTTTCGAAACCGGCTGCGAATTCCCAAAATCCAAGATGGCCGCCGGTATCCATTTTAAAAATATACATTTTGATTTTGATACCTAAAAATATGGTAATTCCTCGTTTTAGGGGTTTTGGGTGCTGGGAATTAATTTCTGACATCGATTTTTAATCCTTAGAGGTCCATGTTACATGGTACGTGGAGTTGAATTCCAAATGGCCGCCGGCATCTTATGAAAAAGTCACTTTTGAATGGCATATCCTAGTATTATCTATAATACTCATTTAATGAGGTTTGTGGGTGTCGTCAATCCATTTTTTGACACCATTGAATAATTGGCGGTTGCGATACTCAACACAGGGGTAAAAATCCGATGGCTGTCATTGGACATAGTGATGTCATATACACTGAACAACTCTAAAGTGGAAAATGTGGTAGCCTACCTGTTTTATTTTGTACTCACAAGTGGGCTCAACAACAACTTTTCTTAGGCGAAATTCCCCCACCACCCACCACACACACACAACAACACACACACACACCACACACACCACTCCCACCCACCCGAATCGTTGCCTCTACAAGAACAGCGGCTTTGAGTTAACACTTTCACTTCCACTCCAACATAAGCTTCTATAGGGTCCCGAGTTTAGGCGGAATTGGATTCAGAGACTACGGGCAAGAGGGGTGCCGTTCGTGTTGATCCACCCTGTGATCTGACTGGCATCGCTCACAAGGTCAAGATATCCGAATCACGTAAATTCCCTCTCAAGTGTTCCGGATGACGCTTGGACGTGGTGTACATGTAGTTCTTCTAGCCCCAATGCTGAAATGCAAGTGTACATCACGTCTGAGCTGGTCAAATGAAGTTGCAGTGGGCTTGCTTCTCGCACCAACCCAGACACTGACTAAGTATTGTTCAGCCTGATCTAGTCGGCTTCAGAGAGCACAGAAGACTATGAAAATTGAGAGAACATCTTACAGGTCTTCATTCAAGTCTTGCAAGTTTTGTTCCCACCTTACTGAGTGCATCGTCCCCCGTCGTAACATGCGCCAAATGAATACTCGGTTAATTCATCTCTTGCTTTAGAGGTGGCAGTATATGAAGTGGCATCATCGTCGCTTTCTCCTCCTGGGTCCCCGAACTGAACCAAAAGCTCGTGTAAGCCACACCTTGTGGTAACAAACCAAGTAATGTAGGAGAAGGATAATAGTGTCTGTGTCAGACACCCACAACAACTCTCTGACAGCCCTTTCTAACTGCCCCCAATACACATGAGATATTACGCGACAGTCAGTCAGCCTCCTGCCAGTTGCTGAGAGTGATTCCGCAGATGATCAGTCAGCTTCTGAGTTGGAGGTACCGCTCTTCATTAACTCAACCATTCCACTCAAACCACTCTTTTCCGATCTCTTCCCCGAACTTGTCCCATTCGGTGTGGAATGGGTACGGACCCGTCCATGTGGTAATTCAACCGCAACGGCGCTAATCTCCTCCACTCTACGGAATCCGCTCACCGTTCTTTGATGCGCAACTCATTGTAGCTGTCAAATACTATGGGGATCTTTCCAGTGACAAACTGATGGGTACGTACTCTGAAAAATTTCTTGAATGACTCCCCAACCAAAGTTTGTAACTGTAGCCAAAGATTTGAGAATTGGCGTACTTTGAGGGGCAGAGATTGCTAAAATTCTGGAAGCTGTCACTCGGAGAGCTATTGTAATGACCTTCTGCCGTATAGGCCCACTCTTTGATGGGATATGACGACAAATCCTGACAACAGCACAATCGGTTTCTCAGCTGGAAACCAAGCTGCTTACCAATTTAAAATCATAACACCCACCCAAGACAACAACGCTGTGCTTGACTTCATGTCAAAAGTACGTTTAATTCCCACTGCTTCGGTCTACAGTTACAACTTTGGTAGAGTCCATCAAAGAAGTTTTTTTTTTCAGAGTATCTATTGAGTTTTTCCATCACTGGAAATGACCCACATGTATTTGACAGCTTCAATGAGTTGATCATCACAGAAGGTGAGCGGATCCTAGACTGGGAGATTAGCGCAGCTTTAATTAGCCATCAGGACCGAGTCCCGTACCCATTCCACACCAACTGGACAAGTTCTTGGGATCTAGTGTCAACAAACGAACTACAGTTGCTAGCACTGGACGCCGGAGAAATAGATCTGAACTAACGTGGTCTGAGTGGAATGGTGGTTAATGAAGAGCTGGTACCTCCAACTCTGAAGCTGACTGAATCATCTGGCGGGATGACCTGTCACCACTCCTCAGCAACTGGCAGGGTAGGCTGACTGTCGCGTACTATATCATGTGTATGTGTATTGGCCAGTTGAAAGGGCTGTCAGACGAGTCGTTGTGGTGTCTAATGACAAAGACCTCTTTATCCTCTCCTACACACAACATTGGTGTGTTCAAGAATGTGGCTTAAACGAGCTTTTGGTTCAGTTCGGGACAGGAGAGAAGCGACGTATGATCCAATTCAGATCAGCACCCTCAAGCTAGGAATGAAGGTTATGCCGAGTACTCTTAAGGCCTCTGTTACGACTGAGGACGATGCACTCAGTAAAGTGGGAACAAATCTTGCAGCACTTGCATGCAACCTGGTAAATTCTCTCAAGCTTTGATAGTCTTCTGTGCTCTTCTGAGCTGACCTAGATCAGGCTAAACAATACTAATCAAGCCACTGCAACTTCCATTTGACCAGCTCAGACTTGACGTACACTTGCTTTCAGCAGTGGGCTAGAAGAACTACCACTCACGTCAAGCGTCATCCGGGCACACTTGAGGGGGCAATCTACGTGGATTCGGAATGCCTCGACCTTGTTAAGCCGATGCAGTCAGCTGGACCCCCCATGCATTACGGGTGGATCAACCAAGGCGGCACCCTCTTGCCCCGTAAGTCTCTGAAGCCGATTTCCCCCGTCAAACTTGTGACCCCTATGTGGCTGTATTTTCCACTTATAATGAGTTTTTCAGTGCTATATTGCATCACTTGTCAAACTGACATCCTCTTGATTTTTTACCACTTTGATTAAACCTTAACCTCCACTTATGTCCGATGTTGTCAAAAATTGCTTGACGACACCTACAACCTCTTTAAACGATGTATCACATATAATCTGGATAGGCCATTCAAAATGCGTACTTTTCCTAAGACTGCCGGCGGCCATCTTTGAATTCCAAATCCATACCACGTAACATGGACCCTCTAATGATAAAAACGCTGTCATAATAATGAATTCCCAGCACCCAAAACCCCCCCCATAAACGATGTATTTAAACATAATACTAGGATATGCCATTCAACATGTGTACTTTTCATATGACTACCGGTGGCCATCTTGAAAAAAGTAAAAAACTGCAACTTTTAAAAAAAAAAAAAAAAAAAGATGTCAGAAAAATAATTCCCTTCCGTCCCAGCACCTAAAACCATAAAAAAACGAGGTATTACACATACTTTCACTTTTATGTATCAAAATCAAAATTTATATTTTTAAAATGGCCTACCTGCGGCCATCTTGGATTTTCAGAATTCGCATCCGGTTTCGAAAAAGCACCTGTATTGATTCTAAAGGTATAAATGGTCAACCAACTTCAAGCAAGTCTCAGAATCTCTTGCGGATGAATGTAAGCGGGGCTCTAAGCAGGTTCCTGGACTAACTTGCAGGTTCTCACTTTTTGAGTGGGGTGTACCGTGTGTAGTTGCAGATAGGTTGATGATAATTCTCTTCCTCATTGAGGTCATGCATTCCATTCCGTCTCTTTGGCATTTTAGGCTGATTTTCGCAAGCATTCTCAAATGCTTTTGTGCTTTGTAGCTAGATCTGCGCAGCACCATATCACCATCCCCTGCGTAGTCAAGGTCTGAGTGAGGACTTTGGTGACGTCTGAAGCTGACCACCTGTTTATGCTGCTGTCCTCCTATTACCCAGGTCATTACCAAATGACCTTCTTGTTTAAAATGTCACATACTCAATTGACCCAATTTATATTTTCTGCTATCCACTTTTATCACACTCACTTTTTTAAAGATTTTGAAATCCAAATTCGCAATTTGCGCAGCCTACGTGACATTTTGAACAATTTTTATAATTTCATGGCAGCTATGTCATAATTTCTTTGGCCAATTAACTCTGGAAAAGAGGCACTTCATATTTTAACTTCAGGTTTTAACTTCATGGCCTTCTTAAGTTTCATACTGGATGACCCGATTTTTATTCAGCTTGTGTACCGATGACCCCGTATATTTTGGGGTACTTTTATTGTGAACGGCCCCGGGGAAAGGACACTATCTTTCCCCGGTCCGAGGCCCACATAGGGAGTGCCTCCGGCACTAGGTGACCCAAATGTGTTGAATACATACTCTTCTGAGAATAAATTTGCCATATAAGATCTCCCCATCCCAATTTTGCAGGCTGACAATCATCTATAAATAGCAAAATTAATTTTACGTGGCAAACTGCGGCCATCTTGAATAATGCACCATTCATTTTCCACTTTTAATTATCATTGAAGTAGACACCCAGGGGTGTCAACCTGCGGCCCGCGGGCCCATTTGGGGCCCGCTAAAAGCTCTCATGCGGCCCGTGTGGTACTTCTCAGAAAAATCAAAGATAAATACTTAATAGATTTTTGTAAAAACAATATGTTCAGTTGAATTAGTCAATTTCCTCAATCTGAAAACCAACTTTTAACATAGAAATTTGGAAAATTAGTCAATTTCATCATTCTAAAACCAAAATTTTCTAAAAAAGTGTGGTGAACATTAGTACAATTTACTCAAAAGAAGCCAAAATTTTTCAAAATTTGCTAAAAAGGTCAACAAAAATGTAAAATTGTGTTAAATTTGACTCAAAATCTGTCTTGGTATTTATATGGGTCCGTTTTTGGCAAATATTGGTATGACATAGGTCCTTACTACCAGACTTGTTTAGGCATGTCTTAAACCAAACTTTATAGCCCTGATTACCTGTTTACGGCCCGCAGTAGGTTTGGATTCAACCAAGTGATGCCCTTGCGTCAAAAAGGTTGGACAACCTGTACTACACACCCTTGCAGGCATAGCCATCAAAACAACATGTACAAATACTAACAGAAAAGTTGGAAAATCTCCCATAACATGCATTTATGAGCTATCTACCTTTGTCAAAATATGGGCGTTACGCCACACGGAAGTAAATGCAAATTAGCATATCTTACCAGGCTTCCCTTTTTACCTTTTGATAATTGTTTGGGAGATCTTTTACCGCTAGTTACAGCAAGAAAACCTTCTGTAGCAATTTGTCCAGGTGTACCTAGTATAGATTGAATGGATAGAAGCGCAGATGGATGGACGCAGCGTGCGGAGTGTCCAAAGCTTGGATAGCTTTTAGCCTCAAGACAGTTGGCACCAAGCTTGGGGAGGCATCTGCCCTGGCCAGTGGACTGATTATGGCTATGATACGACGACAACGACGCGACAACGATGAACAATGACGATGATGATGCATGATGTTTTCCACCTATATGAATTGTGTAATTTTTCGCCCCTTCTAAGATTTTACCCTGGACACCGCGCCCCTGCTTGTAAAGCATGATTCACCTTTGTCGCTCTCACACAGGATAGTAAACTGTTAAAATGCCATTACCACATGTTAAACATCTGTAGAATACACAAACATTCCCAAAAAGACCCCCCCCACCACTAGTAGATGAATAAACGATATTTTACTGCAAAACTGAAAACAACATGCAAAATCTTATTCATAACGTCTAAAAGGACCTTTCCTTCATCATGCTTCTTGAGAATTTTTAGTTTTGGGATAATGGCTTTCCCAACTGAAGATATCATTAGGATTTGTTGAAAGGTTGAGTTTTGTTATCAAGCAGTGAACAGAGATTTGCTTGCAGGTATCCCAATGAAAGAGAGTGCTTCCAACGTATACGATAACAGTGCAATGTAATGAAGTTTGACCAACATAGAACTGTGCAAATCTTCATTCGATGGTTCTGGGAGAAAATTCAGGCACGATCGGGGAAATATTATTTAGTTTTAAATATTACAAAAAACAGTATTCAAATGGTGTCGGCGTTTTTCCACCTAGTTGTGTACTTCAACCTTCATTCCAACACTCAGCGTTCAACGAAGTGTCCAGGGCCTATTTTGGTTTTTCCACGCCATCACTTTCCTCGGTACTTTATCAAATGGCCTTCTTCTCCAATTCTACAAAACACATATACAGCTTTCCCCTTTAGCTCGATAAATCCTCTGCAACCATCCTCAACATATGATTGTTTTGTAATATCATAATAACTCCTTAATAAAATTAATAACTCCTTAATAATAAACTCCTTAATAAAATTAATAAACTATCATAGCATGGATTAAAGACAACATATCACCTATGTTACCTTCCATAGGAGAAAGTAAAACTTTGAAAATTGTGGGCGCTCTTAAAAAAATGTGCTATTATTGCTTTAATCGCTTCAAAACCCACCTGACAAAAAATCACGGAGCGAACCCCTGCCTTGTGTTAGTGGGAAATTGCTCCTATATCTGACAACAAAAAATAAAAAAAATACCACTACCTCACTTTTTGCCCCAAGAGGAAAATGACTAGCAACCGGACTAGCAACCGGACGATCACCTCAAAAAAGGAGGTAGCGGTATTTGTGTTGTTAGATCAAGGAGTACCCCGTAAACACAAGGCAATGGTCTGCCTCGTGATTTTTGAAAAGTGTATTAAAATACAAAAATCCATTTTTTTACAGAAACGATGGCATATGTACGTAAGACTAAGCACACATGAATACTTAGGCCAAGGTTAAATGCATTAATATCAGCGATTTGCTAAATCAGAAAAAAAACATAAAAAATAAGAACCTTGCATGTCTGTAACAAGTATAAAGTGTAAGTATCATAACAATAAGTGCTGAGACTGAAAGCAACCTAATAAGGACAAAATCGGATATTTAACTGTCCGTACGGTTGCTTACTGCAACACGCACTTAACTGGCGAAGCATATCTTTGAGCAATGCTGTTTTCTTCCTTTTCTGTCACTTTTTTCATTTCCAAAAAAACCTAACGAGGATTCTACAAACGTTTGCTTCACTTTTAAAGAGGCACCACGCGATCCTCAGCCTCGACCCCACCTTTCACACAATCAAATCTGAGATTTTGGAATCATTAGAAACCTTGTATTTTTCTCATCTCATCTGCAAAATATTTTGAATGACTTCTTTCAGGTTATGATGCCACATGCAAAAATATGGATTGTTTACGATAACCGGGAAATAGTTTAGTAGTATATCAGATTCAAATGAAATTTTGGAATTAAAGTATTTTGGTGATGGCCCTTCCTAAGAAATAGAGAAAAATATATGTTGTAATGGGGATGGGGTACCTTAAGCTATTCCTGCAACTTTTAAATATTTTGAATATTTAAATTCTTTAAACACATGATACAAGGTTAAAAGTAAGCAAAAGTGGATATTAGAAAAATGACAACTTCCAGATTCGTTCAGCTGTTTAGATTTTCAATTCGCTAAATGTTTTACTTTTATTTTATATTTTTAGATTTTGTTAAGAAATTCACACCACCTTAGTTTACAAAAGTATCTTTGAGTTTAGTAGGTGCATACAAATGCACACTGCGTTCCCATCCCTTGTACTTAGTAAGCCTGATTAAGTGCATTGTACTCTTTCTTTTGATCATGTTAATGGTTATCCATGGTCGAGCCCTCAAGAATGATGACAATTTGTGGTTGTATCTTCAACAATGATTGGGTGCTGTCCTTTGTGATTCATCCTCACCTACAATTCTCTGATAAACGTGTGTCATAAGGGAAGCAACAACAAGGACCCTTATTGACAAAATGTTAAGATACTTTCTGCTTTTCAAATTGGGGTTTACAAAGAAAAGGTCTGAAATACACACGTCTATAGTCGCTTATATATCTTTTTTTAATATTTTCAATGTCCTAAATTTGCCTTTCTCTGGTCATATTTGGAAACACGTACGATTAATGTTAGATACATTTTTAGGCGTTTTTTATCTAAACCTAAACCCTAACCCTAACTCTTACCCCTATACAGAGTTAAAATAAGTGTATCAGAAAAAAACGTTTGTCAGAAAATGGTGGTTACCTCATGAAACAAATTGCGCTATCCTTGCGGTGTAAACCCTAATTAAACAATATTTACGTGCTTAGTATCCTATTTTGCGAACATCAAACACATCTTTAAAGTGATTTCCAGGACAGGTTTATCACTTCTTATCATTATGAAATTCTCCATCTTTAAAGGAATCGCCGGAGACGAAAGTAGGGGGGCCTATATAATCAGCACAGTTATTATTTCACCCTAAATTTTATTTGGTGTTTTACCAATATACTTTAATCATATCCGCAAGGGGGGGGCTTCTGCTGTAACTCCCCAAAAATACACGTGTATCGAGGACCTCAGGGGCAGGCTACCTGGCAAAAAAAAGCCAAGATTAGAACATGCCCTCCATGGCAATGACCATTTAGGGACTAAATGAAGATAGAGGAAGATGTTGCATAGCGGCTCTTGTTAGAGCCTGTAAATGACGCCTATAGATGGACCTTTTGTCCCGGGGGGGGGGACCTTCCCAAAAATGGGTACGGGTGTGCGTCCACCGGGTAATTTTGTAAAAAAATCGCCCATGTTTATAGTGACCAAATTGTACATAAATGACCATTTTATAGTTGGTTCCAAAATTTCGAACCTTTATAAGTGGGCTTTGAAATTTCGCACGATTTTCATAGTATTAATCTTTGAAAATGGGCCCATTTTCATAGTAACTTTTCCAAAAATCAGAAAAATCAAACATTTTCCTTGTGATTTTACCAAAATCTGAAAAATGCCCAGTTTCAAAGTAAAAATGCGACCAAAAATTGAAAATTGACCCATTTATAGTAGCAAGGGAAATCAAAACAGTGATCATCTTTATAGTAGCCTGGTGGGAAAAAATGACCCATGTTTCGTAAGGCGTGAAAATGTGACCAACATCTCGGCCGGCCCGGCACATAACAGGGTTTGTCCAAAAATAAATGCAATCCGCGGCAGTCGGTGCTTATAATTTCAAAAACTACTGAGAAATTATTCAAATTTTTAAAACATATTCTGAATGAAGAACTTTTTTGTACATCCTGTCAAATTTTTGATAGATACGGCTCCACTAGTTTTGAAACCAAAGGCTATTATGTAACCCGCTGCAATTGCCCCATTCCAAGTGTGCGTTAGATCGCTGAAACGGCTCCCCTTGAAATGAATAAAAATCCCTCTTAAACAAAAATCTCTGGTACTTCCTGTCTTTTTTTTAATGGTGAAATGTTGAGACGATATCTGGTAGGCCTATATCTTTCCTCAACATACGGTCAAATTTATTGATTTGCTTAGTGTTTAGATCCAAGGCGATTACGTAAGTAAGCCACAATTTAAACCAATTCCAAGTTTGACCGATGAATAACAATCAAGGAATGCTAATGTATGCAGGTGCCTGGTTTTGGTGTTTCTCCGGTTCTTTACCTTACTACTTTAAGTTTTGATTCAATTATCCCAGTATAACCTTGTAAACTAAAGATTAATATGAAAAACATTTTAAAGGACAACATGTCTTTGACAAATAAGGGAAAAGGTCATCTTTCACAATGACAAATTTCTGACATTGGTTTGATGTAACTCAAGTTTGGTGTCAGTTGATTTATTTGGGTTGTGTGTTGTGTCTATCAAATGGGTTCCAATTATAACATATTATTCATAACGGTCTTCACATTCCATTATTACCATTCCATTTATTTGGTATTTAATCCTCACGCTGCAATTTGCAATATCAAGTGGATTTGGTCAGAACACTGAAGATAAACATTTCAGTTTGGCGGCAAGTCGCTTAAAGTTTAATATTCTCAATATGAGTAGAGGGAAAATACTGCACAGACGATAAAAGGGACCGGGGATAAACATACGTACAAATATTTAGTATTAAAATAATTGTGAAATTTGCCCCAACCATCCATTCATTTGGTGTTTTTTAATTCCTCCGCTGCAATTTAACATTATTCACTCCGATTTTTGTCCTGAACCACTGGGAGATAATTTTGCCAAGTCGCTAAGTTACTATTCTTAAAATTGAGTAGAGCAAAATACTGTACATACAATAAAGAGACCGTGGCTATAGATAAACCCTGATGACACAAATATTTGTAGCATTAAAAAAAAACAGACAGGAGTTATTAATCCAGGAATTTTGTAATTTGAAGAGACATTTATTATCACTTTTCAAGGTGAACCTGTTTCAACGTTCTAAGGCAAACTTGGAAAGGGGGAATTTAACAGCGGGTTACATAATAGCCTTTATTTTCAAAACTGTGCACCGTACAGACAAAATTAACAGAATGTACGAAACAAGTTCATCATTCAGAATCTGTTATAAAATGTGAATAATTCTCAGTATTTTGAAATTATAGCACGGACTGCTAGGATTGCATTTATTTGGAACACCCTGTACATTACCGTAACCACCCTTTTCCTCTGAGTAACCCCCCCCGGGCTTTTGTCCTTCATACGCTACAAAGAGGTTATATGATGCAGCCTTTATAAAGTACCCACATTCTATAGCTTATGTCCGAATGTAGCGCAATGAATGCTAACGATTTGGAGTATTTATGTAACATCTTCTCAACAAGCAGACCCTGGAATACACCAAGCATAGACAGTTAACAGCACTGTTTGAAACATGTTAGGGCCTGGATCTTGAAATAGGGTCGGACCTGACTGTTACACACTGGGCAATTGTATATGTAGAGTGTTTATACTATGGGCCATAACGATTCCAGGCAAATGGATTCGCATGCAACAAAAGAAGTGCACGTAACTGGTGTTAACTGGTCTATTGATATCATTAACAGTCTAACAAACATCTCTTTGAGCCCTAATAAAAATCTCAATTCTCATGGCGCATTTCAAGCTTCTGTTAACATACGTTGCCCATCATCACCATCCACGACTACTGAACTGAGCCCCTTGGTAGAGAACATCAGCGCCTTAGTTCATATTAATGTGTGTATAGGAGGTGTGCCTTGTTTTGTTGGCAATTCCATTAAGTGTTTCTTCCATGCCCCCAGAAAACAATATTGCAAAATCAAAATTTATGTTTTTACTCCCCCCCCCCCCCCCAAGACCACGAGGCCACTTATATACTCATATGTTTTGCAAATAATATAATGCACATCCCTACAAAGCGCCATTTTTGGTTTCTTGGGGAAAGGGTTGTTCACATTAAATGGAATGTCAATTACGCCATTGACTTTCAATTACTCCATTGACAGCCTGTATTATAATTATACATAAAAGCGAACTTATGTAATTTATGTTGGGAATTTGTAACAGTGTATTTTTTTAAAACCAGCAAAGGGTAAAATTTGAGCGCTCATTTCGCTTTATAAGGCAGAATGTTCAAATTCACCCTTTCTCTCATGGAAACCTCGAGGGCGTCCTTCTTTCCTCCTTATCCGGCGATGTCCTTCTCTAAAGAAGCTAGAAACTTTGAATTCCTTAAAGACTCCCGTTTGTCTATCCAGATCTCACATTAGGTTCATTGACTATTAGGGCGTTTCTATAAGAATTACCTTTTTTTTAGTGATTTTTTTGTGCAGATGGGTCTTATTTTGTAATTATTTTTTACAGTGTCTTTCCCGTATGATCGTCATCATATATCGAATCCAATTGACATGCCCTTTTAGAATCCACCCATTAACCCATAGAACACTAGGTGCAGTGAAGCGCCCATAAGTGTTTTTTGCTCTAACATTGAACAGGTGTTTGAGCTTCCTACAATTTCATTGCAGGTGCCTTTATAATAAGCGAGGTAGGCACCTGTTGCGTTTACCAAAGGCACTACCAAACAACCATGTATCCACGTGGACTTAGAAATCAACGGGTTTGTATTATATCAGGTATTGCCAAGAAAACTAGAATTTTATAGTGTCTAGGCTATTGTAGGTCTCCTGGTGGTTTATTGGAAAAATAAAATAGAGTAAATGAACCATGAAGACCTCGTTCTTCTAAGGAAGCACGCGTTAATAACAACTTCACAAGTCCTATGTATAAGTATATGGAACTATGGAATTTATGCAATTGCAAAACCCTTATAGTACATTTCATAGGTAGTATTAAGATATGTTGGCTAAGGAGGCCAACTCTTCTCCGCAATCTCCGTTGCACAGACGAACGTCACCCCATTAGAGTATGAGCCGAATACTTTGGGTAAATTAAGAGATGCCAGTTTTTAGAAACTATAAACTGGGTGCTACTGTTGACACCACTGTCCAGAATACGTTCTCTTCTGCATTTTGACTACCACATCAAGTTGGGCTGTTATTGATCCGTTTGTGAAATCGTACTTCATAGTGGTGGTGTTAGCGCAACACAACTGCACCCTACATTAAAATCTCTGGCGGCGATTTGCAATCATTTGTGACTGTCGCTGTACCGTCGTTGCTATTTTAAGCACATTTTGACTATCAAACGATCAACAAGTTTAAAATATGATTAAAGACATTTTAAAATTTATACTGTAAACTTTAATTCAGGCATCACACGGCATGATAATTCATGAAATATGAAACTAGTTTTAAATGTTGTTGATTGTTAATTAATAACGTACTTTGAGTACTTCCACAGGAATCCATACTTGGTCCATTGTCATTTATACAGGGTGAGTCAGAATAAATGGACCCTGATTGTGTCCGCCATTTTGCATTTTAAGAAACATATACCTCAACATATTTTATGAGCTTAATTTGATACAAGGATCATTCACATTGGTTAGGTATAGACCGAGCTACAGTCTTTTAAATTTAAAGGGGTATTTCGTGATCCACAACCTCGTCCCCCCGATTTACCTCAAAAAAGTTGATATTGTTATATCATCTGAATCGTCGGGCTAAGTATAGTATGTGTGCTCAATCTGACGTGCAAATTCGATCGTCTCTGCAAGAAATTCGCAATATTGTATTTTCTGTCCGTAAACGGACAGAAATTACTGTACAGTGGTCTACGGGAGATTGTGATACGAACATTTGTTCATTACACCAAAACGCAAGATCAGAATCAATTGTAATTTTGGGAATAAGCTTTTCTCAAGGATATCTAGCGAACTTGAACAAACAGAAGGGGTTAGAATCACGAAATGCAGCTTTAAGTAGACGGTTTTGCGCTCTATCCACTGATTCACATTAAAATGAATGGCGTTCATGGAAGGAAAACAATGTCCAGAAGGAAATCGGTTATAAACATTAAAAAAACTAAAAAATCAATAAAATTAAAACAACAAAATACAGTCACAATTTACTACTGATCATGCCCCTCTATACTTTCTACACGCTCATAACTCATAAAATCATAAAAAATAAAGAACCGTAATAAGCTAAATTAAATCGGCAATTGTAAACTTCTGGTAATATTTTTTGGACTCCTGACCTTTCACCCGTCAATATTTCAGGAATTTCCCTTTTGGGTACTTCGAAAATATTTCTAAGATTATTTTTTGATTTTTTAAAATCCAAAACCGTGTATACGCTTTTTGATATATTTAGAGCATATTTTTATTGGTATATTGCTTGAATAGTTCTAAAAACATAATGATTAACACCATAATCTTGATTTGTCAATGGTCCAGGAGTCCTCAAAAGTCGCAAACCTTACTCACAATGCATCACTAATCTGTAATGCCGATTTCTCTTATTATGTATCAATTCTGGGAGAGTTTAATGAAACATACTCTACGAAGAAACAAACATCGGTGACAAACCTTTGGAAGTAGAAAATGCTAATTATTGTCTATTTGTAGACTACAATAACCACAACCTTTTAAAAGTGTTTTAAATATATTTTTTTTATTTTTTTTATTTTTTTTATTTTTGTTCATATCATTAAGATACCACTTAAATTAACCTAATAATGGGGACATACCCTATATAATTTTTGGACACTGAATTTTGCTTCCTTGCCCGCCAGCCTTTAAATTGGGAATCCGTGGAACACGGGCAAACTGGCTACTAGATTCCAAATACCATAGCGCGATCTATACCTAACTGATGTGATTGATCTTTTGCAGCAAAATTAATAAGCTTTCAAATGACCCACATAGTTAGATTACTATGTTTTAGTCTAGTGAGTAGAAGGGGTGTTCTTGCACCCCCCTGAAATAAACTTATCACTTATCTATATCAAAAAGTGCAATAGAAACGATTAGCTATGTTAAAAACATCAAACTGTCCCACGTATCAACTTTTATTCAACTTTATGCAATTAGATATCGCCCTTAGCAACCTATGCAATTTTCAATGTCATCACAAAAACAACTAATACTGTGATAAAGGACAAATAAGGTGTGTGGTGTGGACCTATGTTTCGAGGGTCACAGATCAAGATGGAAGGAGTTGAAAATTACCATATGCCCCCATGATATCAAATATGCAATAGGGGTCGCCATAGCTAAAAAATCCGTATTTGGTCATATCTTGGCCAATATTTCCCACATAACTAACTGCCCAGATAAGCTGACAAGATTAGTTTTTAAGGTTGAGGATAATTTAAAACAGGTATTCATAAATTGAAACTATGTTCATGTGTCCTCTAGTAGAATTTTCAAATAAAGTGAAGATTCCTTGCATATTTCCATAGGGAGATATTGATATGGGGTTCAATCCCCTGCCATGTGGAGACGAGGCCTTTGTTGCCATTACAAAACATTTTTGTCCATGGTACAAATTTTACTTTGCAGATACTGTTTACTGGAAACTGATGCATTCAGTTCTTCAATGTCCTGGTAATGATAGGATTTTGCCATGTGGTCGGGATCCCAAACCTTTTTTGTGCTAATCTCTAATACAAGTTTTGCCTATTTTGATGGCCAAATAAAAAAACTTATGTGTGTTATGTGTGCAAATGCTGTGATCAGGAATGTTATTTTGCAGTGTCAAAGGTAACTTACGTCAAAAAACGTTTAATGAAATATTTGCTGGTGTTTTTCATCCTGATGCTTCAATGGAAACATCCAACCCCGCCAACTTGAGGCAAGGGTCCAATATGGGTCCTGCAGGGGCCAATTTTCTGGGCCCCAAATTGGCAGCCGCATTGTGGGTCCCT
>JAMKCH010017433.1:0-23531 GCA_023653785.1 Ophioderma brevispina
TTGACAATAAGAAGGACGTAACTCAGAATTTCTTTAATTCTGCTGTAATACTGCTTTTGAGAATGTGATGTTTAATATTTTCTACTAAGCAAATCTATTCATTACTCAAAAAGTAAACATCTCCTAAAGCTCATATATGGTACTGTAAGCAAACATTATATAAACTTTAGTAAACAAAGAACAACTTTTAATTATGAACAGCAGAATTAAAGAAATTCTTTAATATTTCTTTCAGTGCTGAGTTACGTCTTTCTGATTGTCAACCCTCGGTTTCCTTTAACTAGGAAATTACCTTAGCTGCATACTATCTTTGTGCATTAACTAATTGTTGAAGTCAATACAAATTTGAATTCGTAAGCAAAGTATCAAGGTGTCGGTAAGATTTGCGTTTCTTGTACTTCAAGACCATAAAAACTCTCCTCCTCCAAAGTAAATGGAGTTAGCTGCATGGTCATGATTCTCTTCTTACAAACAATAGTAATGCCAGAACTTAGTGAAGATACGTTCCACCATTACGTAACTGTTTTCGCATCTTTTAAAGTTTCTTAATGAAGTTAATCCCTTTTTGAAGAATTTCATATCGGTTGAAATGTGAATAACTTATGTTAAACTAATTCTTTCACCGTTTTCACTCGACCAGAAAGTGGCGCAAACTTATTTTTGTGTTCCGCAGTAAACTGGAGTTATCTCTCAATTGAAAGAAGTAAATGAGATGGAACAAAAAATATTGGAAAACCTGGTCTTTTTTCTTTAAAGTGTTGCACAAAACAAATTACTTATGTTGAAATTTAATATTAATTTTTTTTAAAATGGTTTTCGTTTGTACCATTTTTTTTTTGAGACGGGCTGTAGAGGGAGGGGCAAGGGCGATTGCTGCGAGTGTGAGGTAAATCGGATTTAAAGCTTTAGATTTACTACTACTAATTATACTTCAGCTTGTTGTCTGATATTAAGACTAAATTAAACAGGATTTTCATTCATATCAGAATAAACTTTCTTATTGTTTATCTTTCTGACAAGCAAATATTCATTGATGTAATACTTACGATAATACTACATATTCTCCAATCATGGTAAATAGAATACTAAATCTTCTGAGCACTGTAAACATGGGTAAACTAGAAAGAAACAAAAAAGGTGTTACTTTATTGGGGTTGCTGATTATTAGCATGACATACATTGTAGATGTGTAAGAAAAGACAAATGTTTGATTTTGCATATTTCTAGTTTTTGACTAAAAGGTAGGTGTGCCATGTAAGATACTCTAGAAACCAATGAAATAATTCGAACAGGTTCTCCATCGGACAATTTCAAAGAAACTGTCAAAGTTTCATCAGGAGTAGCCCCAACTTCATCAAGAAAATAAACTAAGTGAAAGACATGTAGGCCGTCATTGTTCTACTGGTGGCTCTGAAAAGAGCCATTCACTGAAAACTGTCCCTTGTCAACAGAAAGCAAGCAGACCTTGCCTATCTGCTACAACAGAGTTTTAACTGTGAATGGATCTTTTCAGATTCACTGAAGACTGCCCGTCAACAGAGAACAAGCAGGCCTTGCGTATCTGCTATAATAGAGTAAAGATGGCTCTGAAAAGAGCCATTCACTGAAGATTATACCTTACCAACAGAGAATAAGCAGACCTTGACTATAACTTTGAATGCTTTGAAAAAGCTAGTGTTAAAGGGCCCAGGAAATGCAAATAGAATTGATGTGGTTTGTGTCAAGTCAGCAAGGAGGGACGAGAAATCATTCAATATTTGGGTTGGTGGTGACATCATTAGTGAAACTATTGATTTTTCAGAGAGTAATAGAAAATTCCAGGTGACTGGTGTGAATCTATTCATGGCACTGACTGAAAATCAATAGTTTCACTAATGATGTCACTGGTAGTGTATTCTTTTCTGTGGCCCTGTTTATTGGAATGGAATGCCCCGTAAAGATTTGGAGTAGGTTTATCATCTCATTTCCTGGGACCTTTAACAACCAAGTAGGTTTAATTTGCCCTATACCCCTTTGTATTATTAGGCTGCCCCTTGCCACTGATCATCGACTCTAGAAACCCTCTACCAGTTAACACCAAGGCACATTTTACTGAGGATACAAATTTCTCTGTATTTGCACTTGATTGGTTGCAGAGCACCTACCAAGAACATTGCAATGTTTATTGGATAATCAAGTAGAAAAGAAAACCAAAATGAAGTTTTGATCTTGCCTGCTCTCCTATCAGCCCTCAAGAAATACATACTTGTGTGTTCTGTGGTCACAAATTTGTACATGTCAGAGTAATTGTGACTAAGAGAGCAAATATAACTTCTACCAACATTGAATTTTCCAAGATATTGTTCTTACAAAATGTATGTGGCGGGTAGACACCCCTACTTCTATATTAGTCTCCAACAAAATATTGCAAGGGACTCAAAAAAGATGTAATTCTTTGGAAAACTGGTTGCGTTTCTTAACATAGACAGGTACATCTCGGGTCATAACTATCTACTTTCCTGCTGCATATTCACTAGTATTTTTATATTGCATTAACTAAATCTTCAAAATAAAGGCTTTGGCCCACCCTGATTTGTTGACAACCAATCAACATGGCAGCCGAAAATACCAATTCTTATCTTACCAAAATTGGATATAAATGTATTTTTTTTTCGTTGTGAAATTCACACAAAAACTCTCAATTTCAAAATTTTAGTTTCCCCCAACACCAAGATCTTTGTTTTTGGCAAAGTGAAATGTCAATGATTTGAATAGAATTCAAATTGGCCCATATTGTTTTCTTGTTCCTGTAGTAGCTCAACAATAACAATGCATCAGTTACACATGTACATTACGATAATATCCTTAAGAATAAACTTAAGGTAATCCATCAGTATTGAGCGTTTGTGGTGGCCAATTTGATTTTTTTCAATCATTTGAAATTTCACTTTTTTTTTTAAAAATGGGAAAATGGTGATTCAAAAATGGGAAATTGAGAGCTTTTGTGTGAATTTCTCAATGAAAAAAAAAAAAAAAAAATGCACATTTTTAGCTGATTTTTAGTAAGAATTGGTATTTTGGCTGGCATATTGTTTTTAAGATAAAAATCGGGGTGGCCCAAAAGCTTAATTGAGAATAGAATATAGTATATACAAACTAAAAATAATAGTGAATATGTGGAAGGAAAGTAGATTAGTTATGACCTGGGATGTACCTAACAATCCCCCAAATTCAAAATGCATGACCATAACAAATATTTTGACTTACCTTAATTTTTTGGTGCTACCTAAGCCAAAGACCATGTTTCCAATATAAATAACAGGTAGAGGCCATATCTATCATCAAGAATATCAGGGAAAACACTTGTAAATGCTAATTTCAGTTTGAAGGTCCACAAAGATTTAAAAAAAACATTATTTTGCAGTTTTCAAAACAAAATCATTCTTAGAAGAAAATCAAAAATCAAATAATCACATTTAAAGCAATTTCAATGGACAACACAGCTATGCTGTTAAAGTGGCACAGACACATTTTCAACAAATATTTGCCCTCAAATGATAGTCTAGATACCATACTGTCTGAATTAAAAAACACAGGGGGTGTGATATATATTTTTAAAAAGGGTGCTTTTTGTAGGCCAGGATATTTTCATTGAAAACCATAGCCAGCACCCTCTGGAATGCCTTGTATTCCCACACCAAAAGGGTCTGTGATTGAACAACAACACCAACAATGGCTGCATCCACAGTGTACGAAAGAGATTATGTCTGCTAAAAATGGTCTGTTTAACAACATTTTACATGAAAAGATGTAATTTCTATGAAAATCTAAACTAGCCAAATAATCTACACAATGTATACTGGTGAGTTGTGCACATTTAGTCAGTTTCAGGCCGGCAAACCTTTCATCACCATTTTGCAATCGCGATTGTTAATTATCAGTGTATTCTTGCATATGGCATGACTTTTAAAAATATTTTTAGGAACTTTTGTCCTCCAAAAGTGAGGGGGCGTTTATGAGAGGGGGGAACTTTATCACAGATAATGCGGTATTTTACACTAAAAATATCATACCATAAAACACATAAGGGCCTTAATAAGAGCTTAGTAAACAAGAATTATGCGGTTCATAATTAAGATGGCTCCACAACTGTGGTTTAATCACATTTTATTGAAAATAAGCAACTGAGCTCATTAATATTCATAAACACAATTCATATTCATATTCATCCACAAAGTAAACAGCACATGACCTCATGTTCTATCACCAGCCACATTAGGAAATTCATTGAGTGGATTAATGTTTTTTTTGTTGTTTTTTTTTTATTCTTTCTTTTTAAAGGGTAAAGGGGACGGACCTGTGTACACAGAACGGAGTGCCCATCTCTCTTTCGAAGCGATTGGGCCAGACTCACCTTAATGTTGCGGTAGGGGATCGACAACACCTCAATCTACAGTGGCTCTTTAAACCTTCCCAGCATTGAATAATGCCGGGTACCCCATTTATACACCTGGTAGAGAGGAGTATTAATTGAGGTAAGCGCCTTGCTCAAGGACGAAACACATTGACCCCAGCGGGGCTCGAACCCACAAACTTTGGGGTGCGGGCCGAACGCTGATCCACTGGACCACATGTGGCCTCAAATATTTTTTAAATATGCAAATGAACTCATTAATATTCATAACCTGTCCAAAAAGTATGAGTACTCGGTTTAGTCTGCAGTGTGGATTAATATTTTTGCTGCTCATCTGCCCACCTGCCTGCCATTCTGCGGCATAACATAAACCCACTCCCTGGGTGCTGCCACTTGTATTTAAAGGTGGATATGATGCGTTAACAAGAAAATGCGTAAAAAGGGTCCTCTTTTTACAACGTGCGTACATTGATTAGGGTACATGTCAAAAACAGCAAAATATGGAAAAAAGGATATGTTTTTCTTCACCCTAAAATTGTGATGTACATGTTTAGGGTATGTAATACTCACATTAAGCAGAGATCAAAATCATCAAAAATACTGTAAATCGGAAGTAAAGCAAAGCAAGATAATAAAGGGTATATTAATGACATAATGCATTGCTTATTTGTTAGGGTACGTAGCAAAAACAAACAAAAATACTTGTTTAGAAAAGGGTATGTTTTTCAGTCGGTGGAAATACTTGTTTAGGGTGCATTTGTAAGTCCATGTTCACACATCACGCATCATATCTACCTTTGAACACAAGTGCTCCCCCCCCCACACACACACACACGTTGTGGGGGCCAAAAAGGTAATTATAGTTGCCATCACAATTCCTTTTCTGAAATAGGCATCTACATACATGCGCGAAGTTGCTGCGTGTAACGCGCAGACTATGTATTTCCTTTACGCGTTGTCATGTTCTGTCTGGCGGGAATGCTGGCGTAGTCTTGATGCAGAGAAAAGGAATTATGACGGAGAGTATAGGTAAAGAAACAAGCTCATGCGTGGAGTGCCCATCTCTCTTTTCTTGGTGTTTGGGCCAGATTCAGTGTAATTTTTTTTGTGAGAGGGTTCACCACTACTCCGCGCAACAAGTCTGTTTACCTTCCCAACATACGTCGGTACCCATTTATACACCTCAAAAATAGGACCATGACATAGTATATGGACAGCAAAGTGTTGGCAGGTTTCAAATATCCTAAAAACCAAAAATACATTTACCTTTTTTGGAATTTGTCTGGTGAATCTGGATAAGATACAAATCCTAGTGCCTTTCCAGTACCAAGTATTACTAAAGTAGCAATCATCTATACAAACATATGAACAAAATGCATTTCTGTAAATATACCTCAGAACTGTTAATACATAAAGGCTACATCCAAATTATTGTTAATAATTTAAATAGACATTTAAACTTTAAATTATGTAAGCATGCAAGCTCCACATGTTTGTCCATCCCATTTCACCACGATAATGTCATATTATGTAAGTCACGCCACCTCTTCACATTTTTTTTTTTTGTGAATGGTAACATAAGCAATCAAATATTGTGAAACAACATATTCACAAAGAGATATATTACGAAAGGAAAAAATGAGGGTATGGGAAAGGGAGAAGAATACACTTTAAAGCGAGAAGAGACTAGATGGTAGGAAGAGAAATAAAGTGGGAGAGACAAGGTGGTTTGCGGTCCACCTTTCCATCACTCTCTGCACAAGTTGACCTCTAATGACCTTTGACCTTGGTATGTGATCTTTAAACCTATCATGAAATGCAAGTGTCTATGGTGAACCTATGACTTGAGTTTGGTAGCAATTGGAGTTTAAAAGGTATCCATGGACAAGCAATTTGAAAAAGGTTACCTGAAACTTAAACACACACATACCTGTACACGGACGAATGTGCCTCCTTGCACTATAGTGCAGCTGACACAAAAACCAAAAGTTTAACACTCACATACACATGGACAAACAGAATTTAGATTAGTATGTGCCTCCTTATAGATTTTCAAAGAATGCCCCTTTAATTGGCCCACCTGACCTTTTACCCCAATTGGAGTACATCACACACTTGGGCCAGTGGTTCTTCTGAGTTTGGCTGCCTTTGAACAAGAAAACCCAAATTACAAACTAAACCTTAAGCTAAAATGAGAGAATGCCCCTTTAATCCACCCACATAACCTTTGACCCCAATCTGTGCCCAATGGGCCTTGGGTTAGTGCTTATACTGACGCAAGTTTGGTGATTATAGCATTTGATTTGTGGCAGAAAAACAAATTGAAAGTTTTCAAAGAATGCCCCTTTAGTCAGCCCACATGAGCTTTCACCCAAATCAGAGTACACAGCATACGAACCGGCACCGCCTGCTTCGCTACCGTCCAAGCATGGTGCCAGTTGGAGTGTCCATGCAAGAGCAATTTCAAAAAAAATGAAACTTTAATACACACACACACGTGTACATACATACGGACGGACATAGAATATTCAGATAATTAGTATGTGCCTCCCAGCACTAGTGCAGCTGACAAAAAAAAAAAAAATGGGGGGGGGTCACACATACACCCGAAATCACAAACAACATTCTTGAACAGTCATTTCAGACAATTTTACACCATTTTTACCACTTTTTAAGAAAACAGGTATGTTTTTGGGACATCTTATAGAACTTGTAAATATATACATGTTTTCAATGTGCACTTTTTTAGTTTAGTGAACATAGAACAGAATAAAAAATCAACCAATTAAGTACATAAATTAAAATGATACTTAAACTAGTTATCTAACCACATATTTTCTATTTACTTCATGTAAAAAGCATCTTGCCAGGTCCCCAATGAAATCATTTTGCAGGTACATTTCGAAAGATTTCATGGGTTTTTTGCCGTACATTGCGCAATCTGTCTTTACTGTCCTCAAGCAAAATTTGACAGCAGATTTGTTGCTGGGATCAAAACTTCAAGCCTGTTAGAGACTTACCTTTTAGTTTGGCCAATTAAAGCGGACAGTATTATCAAATTTTTTATCCACCACGTGAATCTTTTTTCATGTTTTTTTTTAAAATATTCATTTCATCTATTCAGATAATTGTTTTGGATTGACTTATACATTTAACATCAATTTAATCATTTCAACTAAGTCTGTATAATATCATTGTATAGTAGTAGTAGTAAGAGTAGTAAGTAAAAACCAAAGTTGTAAATCCAGTTTTGTCCTTGGCAAAGGGGGTGGCTTGGATTCACCTCACATTCACAGCAATATTGCTGTTTGAGGATTTTATTGGATCAGATCAAAAGATAATTGACCAGATGCGCTTTCCTGACATCATATTGCTGATGGCTGCCATTAGGCTCTCCAGACGATGCCCTTGTAGGTATATCCTTTTAGGTCTACCAGGATAACCAGCTACCCTCCTCATTTCCTTTCCTAATATGGGTGACGGTGTAGACGCTGACAACCCAGCCCGGGACAGGTAGTACTGGTCAGAATAACCAGTAGCAGGCCCCAAAGAAAACCTGTGCCAGACCAAAAATTAGATCTGACCATAATACTCTAGGTAGCTTTACCAATTTAAAACAATATAATATACTCATAATAGCTTACTGAAATGTGTTACTTACTTGGCCAATACCTAAATTTGATTAGATGGAATCTGAAAGAGAAAAAAATGTAAAATTTAAATTACAAAAAATGAATAATGAAAACATGTAATTGAAAACAAAAAATCTTTCTGTCAGCAAACCGTACAACCTCACCCATGTCCTCACAGGGTGGTCGATTCAACAATTACTGCTTGCTACTCCCTTTGCAGGAAATGCACTTGCCTTGTAGAATAAAACAGTGGCCAGCTCCATGGGGGGCAAAGGGGGGACATTTGCCCCCCCTAATTTTTTCTTGCCCCCCCAGTTGCCCAC
The DNA here is from genome assembly GCA_023653785.1 of Ophioderma brevispina. Taxonomy (NCBI): domain Eukaryota; kingdom Metazoa; phylum Echinodermata; class Ophiuroidea; order Amphilepidida; family Ophiodermatidae; genus Ophioderma; species Ophioderma brevispina. Next base: position 8,349 of record JAMKCH010017433.1, read on the forward strand.
ACTGGCCGAAAGACAAATGATGGATTTTGGCAAAAATTAGCAAATCGGACCAAAAATCACCAAATGTGATTTGGGGGAAAATCAGCCAATTTTTGGCCAAAGTTGGTTTTAAAAATCCCAAAATTTGGATTTTTGCCCCCCCCCCCCAGAATTTCACTTTTGCCCCCCCAAAAAATTTCATTCACTTTGCCCTACGTTTGCCCCCCCCCCCAGAAAAAGAGGTCTGGTGCCGCCACTGACAATAAAATAAGCACGTTAATGCATAGAACAATACTTGCACACTCACAGACTTAGCTGCTGACAGATACAAAACTATGCCGTATTCCAGAAAAAAGTTACATGGTGTGTATTTGCTTATGTCTTTGCTCTGGAGTAACATTTTGGTGTGCATTTTTTGAGATCGGTATAAGTGCAAAGAAGTGAACTAAGTATTATGAAGTAAGACAAGTTAGAAAACATTTGACAATATCGAAGTAGGCATGGAGTACCCACCCGCATAGGTACCACATTGCCGGCGCAAAAGTGGGAGTAATCATCCACTACCTTGGGAAACCACTAGACCACCCCATGGCAGAGACTGTGAAGGTAACTCCCTGGTTTCAATGTTCAATGTTTATTTCCACATCAAGACACATAACACAGTATGGATATACATTGCAATATTGTACAAAATCGTGGTCGGACATGGAGGAGAATACAAAAGGCCAAAAAAAGGCAGAACGTGGTAATCCCCTAAAGAAAAACACAATTTACAAGTCAGACCAATTACAAGTAATGAATATATTATATATAAAACAAAAAAGTACTCCTATATGAAAATCAACAGTTAAGGTGTGGGCTGATATAACTCAGTACAAAATGAGATAAATTCTTCATATGAGTAAATCATATTGTTTTCATGAATCTTACATAAATGAGATACATTATTCATATGCGTCAATTCATACTTGTTTTCAATGAATTCGTACATAAATGAGATACATTATTCATAGCGTCAATCAACTTTTTTTCAATGAATTCTTAAAGATGCGGACATGTTTTGAATGTTTAAGATCATCAGATAAATTGTTCCAAAAAAAGGGGGGCCAGTAGATCTCACTCCTTTGGATGCAAACGTTGTTCTGTTTCTTAATAACTGATAATCATTACCATTTCTCGTACTATGACTAGAATGTTGCCGTCGCTTGTATAAAATATTTTTCGAAAAATGGTTGGCAAGTTGGTTGTAGAAATGCTTGTACATAAAAAATTCCCAGGTGAAGTTAATACATATCATGCAATATTTAAAAAGATTAAGGGTTTTGAAAAGTGGTCCAGGTGAGATCTGTAGTGTTGTTTAGAATATTTCTTACAGCTCTTTTCTGCAGTTTCAATAATTTGTCAATATAAATTTGATGGGTATTACCCAAAGCAAGGATTCCATAAGATAGGATAAGTAAGTAATTACATGCATTACGTAATTACAATTGCATTATATATCTTTTTAAGAATATTTCTAGTAATAAAAATATTTAAATAAAGTTTTAATTGATTGTGCTTATATTTCTTGATATCGTTATTGGATACAGCCTCAATAGATTTCCAAGAAAATTTTCATCTATAATAACACCAAGAACTTTGTTTGTTACTCTTGATAACTATTGCCATCTAAATAATACTCAAAACTATTTTCCCTGATTTTGATTGTTTTCTGTGGTGTTCCCATAAATATATAGTTTGATTTCTAGCATTGATTGAAAGCTTGTTTGCTTTAAACCAATTTTGCACTTTTTGTAAGTTCCGCATATTATTAATTAATCTTACTTGTTCAACAAGAGAGAGAAGTATGTTTTATAAACCTATGATCACCGAAGTGTATATCTGCAAATATGACCAAGTCTAGATAGTTGATTACTGGGTAATGTCATGAATATATTAAATAATAAAGGACCTACGATAGACCCTTGCGGTACACCACACGTTACCTTCTTATTGTCAGAAATGTACATGAAGTATAGCATAAATATTGAGATCGACTACATAAATAGATTAAACCATTCTAATACTCTACCTCTAAATCCAGAGTATTCTAATTTATGAAGAAGGAAGGTCATGAATTGATAGTATCGAAGGCCTTTGATAGGTCTAGATAAACACCCAATCGTGAGCTGATTTTTATCAGTAGCATTACATAACTTATGCGATCACCTCGATAAGGAAATGAGCACTTAAGCTACTGCGTGGTTTTTAGTAATCTTATCCATTGACTTAAAGGAGAACCTATACCAGAATACCTTAGACTAATTATTGCTATACAAACATTACTGGAAAAATATGGAATCGGTCCTTCATGTGGAAAAGGCCCCACAGTCTACTAACCATAAATGCAATTTAAAACATTTTGTCAGACCATGACGCTATTTGAAAATTCGCGCTAGTGTATGTATTTGTGTATGCGTCATGCACATCTACACACACGTGATGCTTTCCATCGCCTGCGCCTGCTACCCCTTTCCTATGACCGCCCCACAATGCTGCCCCCCCCGGCCATATCGCATACCAACCACCGTTATAACACCTCCAGACCGCGATTTTTAAATAGCACTGATCCAAACTGGTTTAATTCATTTTTTATGGTAATTAGACTGTGTTTCATTGACAACCACTCAATATAGGTCAATAATTATTTTATAGTGGATACTGTCTAAATATTAGTAGGTGCACAGGTTTTTATTTTTCATTTAACATGTCACCTGTGATACTTAAGCTAATGTCATGGGTTTTTGGTGATGCTGAACTCATACTACTACGCTTGAAAATGATCAGAAAAGGATATATAAAACAATGTTAACAATTGGTAATGTTTGGCCCTTCTATGGGGCCAAATGTTTGCCTGCTAGGCTAAAAGGCAGCGGTTACGGGACTAACCGGTAGGAACCCATCCATTTTTTTAAAATCTTTCAAATACCATGAATTCCAATAACCTCATGTGAAAGAATGTGTTTAAACATAAAAATAATGTGTGAATCAAGATTATGTGTCATTTAATTAACCAAAAAAGATATTTTTATTGCCTTACGCGTCAGTACTGCCACATTGTAAGAACCCAAGCCAAAACACCCGCCACACTGTATATGAGGTAGCTAGTTCAAAGTTCCAGCAAGACAATGAGGACCTGTGCCACTTTAAAATGCTAGGACAGTCATAGTAATGCTGGACAATAATTAGGTTGGCCAGTTCAAATCAACCCAGTTTGATGGGTTATATTTGAGGTAAAAATAAAATGGTGTTGTCATGTAACTATAGTAAATAGATAGTAATGTTTAAAGCCACGATCAGTCATTTTGTGACAAAATCAAAATGCCCATTTTGTCTATAATTGCTAGTGTTAGGTCATTATCAACCCTTATTTACTGTTCATTGTGAAAAACAGACCTCAAGCCATTTTAAAGCGGTCCTGAACGATGCCATTTTTTTTTTACGACTGTTTTTGTGCCTAAAAAAGTCGGATCTCGACTTTTATTAGTAAACAAAGGCAGAAAATCCTAATTTCTTGACAAATACGGCGCGTTACGCTTAGCCACTTACAGGGGTCTTTACTAAAACAATTTCCAACACAACAGTGCCAAAAAATGCACTTTGATGAAAAATAGGGGGCGCTGTTTGTTACATTCTGAAAAAATCACTGATAGTGGCTTTAACTGAAGGTTCAGCACATTTCTTTCTTACACTTAAACTCTATTGATTTACAAACTGTCATTGAAAACAGTTATTAACCATGTTAAGATTCAAGTAATATTTTTTTCATTGTATGCGGACATTTTGGCATTTTTTTAATTCCTGACAGCTAGATTTTGTAAAGGCTAGCTATAAAATGTATAAACATGTAAAAAAAATGTGTAAATATGCTATATTGGGAAAATTATAGTAGTTCTGTATTAGACAAATAAGTTATATTGGGGAAAGGTTGAATCTGTAAAAATAAACTAAATCTGTAAAAAACTGCAAAGAAACAAAACCAAGCAAGCCCCAAGCCCAACCAAACCAATTAAATTCATCAAGACCTGTAACAAGCTACAATTTTATCTATTAGTATATATGTATACATCTCTTGAAAAAAAAATAATAAAAAAAAGCAAGTCTGATTAAAATAGTCCAATAATAAAAAAGACCTTGAAGAAAATTGTGATATAACACACCCCACCCTCCCCACAGTATCACAGCTCTTTCTCGGGCCATGCATGAAACAATCAAGAGGGATTTGCTTTACTCAACTTTTAGGTTCAAACTACAAATTAGGCAACACGTCTAGGGATTTTCATCACTTCTAATCTTGCATTTTGCCAACTGGACTCGCCAAAAGTACTCACCTAATTTAACCTGTGACTCACCTACGAAACTGCACAAATTCAGCATATTATGCTTGCTTCAACAGGAAAGTTTTGAAAAATGAGGTTTAGGATTGTGGAAATATGCATCTTCTAATCCAAGAATCCTGCCAAATTTCCCACTATTCACGTATAAGGCATTTTTTCAATTTTGGGAATGATATTTAACTTTGACTCACATATGTTGATGTTTTTATTGAAGCTTCGGGCCATGTAAAGTGGGGTAATATGGACCCCTTCAGCAAGATTGTAATTTCCAAGAATTTTATTTTATTCTTTGATGAATTTTTATTGTCAATTGAAAGCTTTGGTTCGTGGGTAGGTACAGACCAACAGATATTCATTCATCTCGCCCGGCTCGCCACCTTCCAGAAAGCTTGCCAGGGTCACCTCGCCATTCCAATTGAAAACCTGCTGTACCTGGTAACTCACCCAACCAGAAACAAGGCGAACTTGTATTTACGCGATGCGTAAATATGTCCCCGCCAAATGTCGCGATCACTAAGAAGTGAAAACTTAAACTACACCAGACCACGCCCACTTAATTCTGGCCAACACTCCCTTAAACCCCGGGACCACTAGACCACCCCACCCTAGATAAACCATGCAATGTTCTTCCATCCACCAAAATAAGTTGTCACCATTGTTTTGTCTAAATTATCCATAACTCACAAAAACAAATCGTCAATGCACTTCATCCATAACTCACAAAAAAATAACTCTACAAAACATAACTCATTGATGAACTCCATCCATAACTTGTCAAAATAACTCTAAAAACATTTCACCAATGAACTCATCCATAACTTGCAAAATAACTCTAAAAACAACTCATCGATGAACTCATCCTTAACTCACCAAAAATAACTCTAAAAACATAACTCATCGATTAACTCATAACTCAACAAAAAATAACTCTAAAAGGTCAAGGGTCCAATGTCAGCACCCTCCAAGATGGCCAAATGTTGACCTTGCTTGTGAAATGTTGCCTTTTTGGACATTTCCCCACCCCTGACAGACCCAGGGGAGGACCCTGGGGGATGAATTACATGGTTAGTAGGGGATTGTGTCCTTCTACAATATATCCAAATTTGACTACTCTAGCTCATCTAGAAACAAAGATACTGCCAAATGTTGAGTTTTTTGTGCAATACTGACTTTTTTTTATATTTCCCTACCCCCTGACAGACCCAGGGGAGGACTCCGGGGGAATGAATAAATGGTTAGTAGGGGATTGAGCCCTTCTATAATATATCCAAATTTGACTACTCTAGCTCATCCAGAAACAAAGATATGGGAAAATATTGACCTTTTTTATATTTCCCTCCCCCCCCAGACCCAGGGGAGAATCCCAGGGAAATGAATTACATGGTTAGTAGGGGCTTGTGCCCCCTATAATATACCCAAGTTTGGCTACTCTAACTCATCTAGAAAAAAAATATGGGCAAATGTTGACCATGTTTGTGCAATATTAATCTTATTTTTCCCTACCCCCTGACAGACCCAGGGGAGGACCCTGGGGGAATGAATTACATGTTTAGTACAAGATACCTACAAGATACCACAAATTTGGCTACCCTAGCTCATCTAGAACAAAAGATATGACCAAATGTTCCAGGGTTAACATTTTTCTCACAGACATTCCAGGGTTAACATTTTTCTCACAGACATACGGACATAAAGACATACGGACGGATGGAGCCCCCTTCCGAACTTTGTTCGGCGGGGACAAAAATCGCACAGTAAATCTTATCAACATCTCAGCAAATACGGATACCTACAAATATTCATTTCTACCCAGGACAGTAACAGAATGGAACTCATTACCGGACTCACTTGTACAAATCCAAGAGCCAAAGACTTTCAAAAAGCAACATGAAGATAATCTGGACTAAATAGTTTCGCTTCACACACACATGCACACACATCACCGATCCGTTTTTCCCACTAGGGGTGTTAGATTGTATTCTACCAAGACCAAGACCAAGAGATCTCTAACCAAAAAGGTATAGGGTTTCAATTTTTTTTTGTGAAGGGTCCATATTACCCCATGCGTGGGCAATATGGACCACCCCGTTATTTGCAATACAAAATAATGCAAATGGTGTGCCCGCAGGCAGAGTGCCCATCTCTCTGTCATTGGCGTTTGGGCCAGACTCCCTCATATAATGTTGCTGTGGGGGGTTCGCCACTCCTCCCGCACAGCGAGTCTGTTTTTGCATTCCCAGCATATGCTGGTACCCATTTATACTCCTGGGTGGAGAGAGGCAAGCGAGGTAAAGTGCCTTGCCCAAGTGCACAACACATTGGCGACAGCGGGGCTCGAACCCACAACCTTATGCTTAGGAGGCGAGCGCTGATCCACTGCACCACATGTGCCCCCTATTTGCAATAGAGGCAGGGTAATATGGACCTCACATGGTCCATATTGTCCTGCCCCATAAAGTTTCTACATAGGAATAATATAAGGTGTCCATATTACCCCAGATCGCACATACACAAAGTATCCAGCCTTTTGGAATTACATGTAAGCTAGGAATATGATACATGTACTGATACATGGGTAATGTCAGTACCTTATGTTGCCATGGTATCAACATCCAGACCGAGGCCCAAGAGGAAATAGGGATGTTTTAAAATGTCACCGACATTAGATGAAAAATGTGTTTTAAATTTTAAACTAGAATTTCGCGGTTCTCGGCTTTCGCGCTCGCTATATTCAAAGAATATAAGCTGTGGGCCGCCCCATGACCTTTGACCCTGGCACATGACCTTTGATCTCATCAACATATGAGGGATCGCATGGTGCACCTATGACAAAAGTTTGGTTCCAATTGAACTTCAAGTTTTCAATTTAGATCAATTTTACATTTTAAGCCCATTTTTCAACTTGACCTCACATGACCTTTGACCTTTCAACATGACCTTTGACCTCATCAACATATGAGGGATCCCATTGTGCACCTATGACAGAAGTTTGGTTCCAATTGAAGTTAAACTTTTCAATTGAGGTCAATTTAAAAAAAACTTAACAATTTGTGACACACACATACACACACACACATACACACGCACAACGGATTGCTAAGTGGTCCTGCCAGCTATAGCTGGTGGCCCACAATTAAAATATTTATTTAACCCTTAGCTCGTACTTGGACTACTTCTATCCCAGATTCGCTTCAGCAGTTCCATTGTTTTAGAGCAGTGAAGGTGAACCATTGCTGAAAGCTAATGAGACAGCAATTCTGGCCGGAGTCTGCTCTAGATTTGTAGACATAATGTCTCACCTCAAGGCTGTTTTTCAATGAAACGGCTACCCAATATTAGCCGGTCTGCCCACACAAGTTTGCTGATGGGAGGTCAATAATTGCCAATCTGTATCGCTAAAGTCCTTGGTGTGCGAGGCCCAGGAAATTGCCTACCACAGGTCCCGGTAAAGGGTTAACTTTCAGGAAATTTCCTCCGTTTACATCTGAATTACAGTTGTTGAATGACGTTCTTTCAAGTGGCTATAGAAGGGCCACTCCTACCATCCCTAGTTAGGGGTCTACATGGGTAAAATTTGACACTCGTGACACATATTTTGTAACACTAACAACACAACTGTTCTTATCTTGTGACATTTTGACACTTGGGTTCTTATCCAGTGACAGTTATTCATAAATCTTGCAACGTTAACACCAACAGCCATAGTTATTTTGTCAACCCATGTACTGATGTAGACCCCTCTAGTTAAAAGTTATAAGGCCTAAGGGGGGGTCCATAATGCCCCAGGGGTCCATATTACCCCACTTTACCCTATGTGTTGTGCTTTTCAATACCCTGTCTTCCAAGGGCGACAGTGAGAACCCATGGATTCGATCCATTGCCATGTTTGGGGTCCCAAGAAGACAGAAGGCTAATGACAGGGTGCGCGTGGGCGTCCCTGTCAATCAAGCTTTGGATTCTATTGTTCGAGCTTGTTATTTTACAAATCGCATTCGATCGTTGAGGATGATCACGGTCTATTGATTACTGATTAAGGATGGTCCCATAGGTAGATGAAAAGATACTAAATAGGTTTAAAAATCATTGTCTTCAGGTGGTCATAATTAAACAAATGAAAACCAATAGTAGGCATCTTTGTCTTACATTCCTAGAGGTTTCAGTTCTTGGATACACAAAAATCACAAAATACTGGGTTCTTCATATTTTTACGTTTTGAATTTTTTCTGACAAACCATACATCCTATTTTCATATCCTTTGCAGATTATGAAAGCAGGTGTACTCTTAATAAATTTCCTTGCTGCGGGTATCATGAAAATACCGATAACTCAAGATATGGGCATTTTTTCCCCCCAAATCATGACTTTAACACATTTTTGGAAAAAAACATTGGCCATATATTGAGTTATGGATATTTCCATGATACCCACAGCAAGAAAATTATATTAGAGTACACCTGCTTTCATAATCTGCAGAAAAAATAAAAATAGGATTTAGGGTTTGCCAGAAAAAATTCAAAACGTAAAAATATGAAAAAAAAACCTGTATTTTGTTATCGTTGACGTCCGAGAGCTAAAACCTACAGAAATGTAAAACAAAGACGCATAATTTTGGTTTGAAATTGTTTTGATGCGACCACATATTGGGAAATATGATATTTAGAACTATTCAGTAACTCTTTAGATACCCATGGGACCCACCTTAAGCGGTGTCCTTTATTGCTTTTTCCCTCCTGGGTGCCCGCTCATACACACATTACCCATTACATAGGTCTTAAAAAGTTATATTACAAAACATTTTTTGGTAAAATAAGGGTGTCTCTCTTTAGTATTTTCCCCTTCATATTATTGTCCTGAAATCTCAAGTTTATCCACATTCTCATATCTTTTCTTTTTTGGGGGGGCAAGGGTGGGATCAAAAGAGATTAAAGCCCAGGGATATAGCTACGCCGGCCGGCGGCGGTCGGCCATGTCCGGCACTTGCTCCCACCGACCGGCACAGAAGGTCATTTGGGAGGTTGCCGACCGGCACTTTACTTCAGTGAAATGAAAAATTACCACATAAATTGGCAAATAACTCATAGTTTGTCTTTTTTTTTTTTTTTTTTTTGAAATGTAAAACAAAGACGCATAATTTTGGTTTGAAATTGTTTTGATGCGACCACATATTGGGAAATATGATATTTAGAACTATTCAGTAACTCTTTAGATACCCATGGGACCCACCTTAAGCGGTGTCCTTTATTGCTTTTTCCCTCCTGGGTGCCCGCTCATACACACATTACCCATTACATAGGTCTTAAAAAGTTATATTACAAAACATTTTTTGGTAAAATAAGGGTGTCTCTCTTTAGTATTTTCCCCTTCATATTATTGTCCTGAAATCTCAAGTTTATCCACATACTCATATCTTTTCTTTTTTGGGGGGGCAAGGGTGGGTGCCATGTCCGGCACTTGCTCCCACCGACCGGCACAGAAGGTTATTTGGGAGGTTGCCGACCGGCACTTTACTTCAGTGAAATGAAAAATTAACACATAAATTGGCAAATAACTCATAGTTTGTCCATATGTGCCAAAAAGTGTAGTAAATTTTAAGATTTACAACCGGCACTCAGAGTAGCCTAGCTATAACCCTGTTAAAGCCCCTCAGAGTTCAATTTGATCTCTCCCCATTCAGTTAAATTCACATTGTACGCAACTTTATGGTTGTCTTTATTATAATCATATAATACTGTATTACGGTACTTGGCCTACCTCATATTTTATAAACCGTACCAATACCGTACCACTCGGGTATAAGCCCCAGGTGGTAATTATAGCATTCAGGAACCAATGTGGCAGTAATTCAAAAAATACATTTTAAAACTTGAAATGAGCCATCAAGGTAGGCCCAATACAGTGGGTATGGCTTGTTTCTAGTATATTATTTTGAGGAATGTTATGGGAAATTGAACTTTTTAATGTTTTAATATCTAGTGTACATTTACATGGTACTGTCCATAATATGCTCTTATTGTAATTTTTATTCTGATATTTGGCTCCCAAGTTCTAGCCCCTCCCCAGGTATAAGCCCACCTCTATTTTGAAGTAAAATTTTTTTTTTTAAAGAACATATAATTTGTAGTAGTACTTAGTAAACCAAAGTTTTAAATCCGGTTTTTGTCCCAGCTAAACGGGGTGGCCGAATTCACCTCACACTGGCAGCAACCGCCTCTTACTCTGCCTTCCACTTCCCCGATTCAATGATCCTCCATCCTCAACCCCTACTCTCCTCCTCCACTTGCTTCTTCCATGTTTCTTTGGTCGTCCCCCCTCCTCGAACCTCCCACATCGAACCAAAAGCTCTCTTAAGGCATGCTCGCATCCTTCCTCAACACTGCCTACCACGGACACTATTCGCCTTCTCCAACTTGTCCATCGCCTCTTCAGACCCAACATCTTGCTAATTCCTCAGTGTCTTCATCCTATCCATCAACGTCACCCCACACATCGCTCTTATCATTGCTCCCTCTGCCGCCTCTAAAAGAAGAATCCCCATCTCATTTTCGCTCAGTCCTGAGCAACACACGTCTCACTCCCATACAGCTCACTGATCTCACACAACTCTTATACCCAATCCTGTCTTCTTCAGGATATCTTTTCCCTTGCAACACTCCCCACATTCCCTAACTTCTCCCACCAATACCTCACGCTAGCTGTCACACCACCTCGCATCCCCACCCCCACTACCCTTGTTCCCCAAGGTATGTGAACCTCCTTCACGACTCACCTCATCACACAACTTCTTTTCTTCCTGTTCAACCATCCCTCCCGCTCCCTCTTCGCCTCTTCTGCACATAAACTCTCTTGCCAAGCTTGGGGTCCCTCTCTTCATCTTTGTGCATCTCCCCGGATCCATTTCCCCACATTTCTCCCCCCACACTGAATTTGCTTTTACCCTCTTCCCACACACGCCACATGGGTCCCCCTTACTCACTACTGCCTCCCTCTCCACCCGACCGCCCATAGTAGTCCATAAGCAGTTTTCGTACGGGCCTAAAATTCGAGATGTTGCACCCACCTGGTGATTTAATTTCCAATATATCACCTTAATAGGATGTCCCCCCTGACTAGGATTAGGTATGTTTCCGCCACGAACTGTTGCACAGTAGCGTGTACTGCCTATTTCACAATGGCGCCATTGTTTTATGAAAAACTGCTCTTGTATTTTCATTATAGATAGACTTTATCCAGACTAAAACGAATAGTTCTACCTCCTGAAGTGGGCTTTAAAAATTAAAAGTGCCAATTGGCCACCGAAGTAGGCATTTTTTTAAATTACAAAATTGCCAATTGATGGGGTAAGAAATGCGATTAATTTTTTGAGAGCACCAAAAAGAGAATGTATTTTTTTTATTTGGTTAGAGATGATTGAATATCTTTTTATGATTATGATTATGGTGGTGATTATATTCGATCTAGGGTACATAAATCAAGAAGAAAAACCCCCTGCACATCTTTTTCGACATCATAAGAACCCCCCCCTAAAAAGGGGGGGAAACTATTGATAACATTTCCCGCCATCTTTCTCTCGTCTTCTGGACAATTGCAGACAACTCAAACACTAGTTGGATGCTGGGAAGGAAGAGTCTTGGCAGTAGAGAGGAGAAAGAGCGGGTGGTACAAGTCAGAAACAAAGATAGCACTTGATGTGCTTGAAAGTTAGGTCACAACTGTAAATTTTTCCTTCTAACAATTAGACAACTTTTCACTTCTTCATAAGCATATTTTTTATTTTTACTGGGAAACATCATATACTTCAGCTGAGTAAGCCTTAACTCCAGTCCACACCCATTTAAGTATATTTTATTGTATGACTGTTTGTTTTCTATGAACTATTATAGAGTAGTTTGAACATGTTATATAGCCAAGTAGTAACCAGCTATAGTGACAGCACTCTCTTGGACAGTCATACCCCACCATTTAATATTTTTTTCAACTTGAAAATGAGTTCGAGTTCTATTAGAAGGTGGTGTTAAATAACATCGAAAAGATGGATAGTGCGCTTTTCTTTCTTCCTGATTTGTGTACCCTAGAGGCATTCACCTTTCACACCGCCATCTTATAACACCTGTACGTAAAATAAAACTTGGCCATAAATCTTTTTGGAGCTTCAAATTATCACCAGGTTTTATTTTCACCATTGCATTTTAAGTTCATTTAGCAAATAGTTCCTCCTTGCGGCGGCCATCTTTGACCGCCTGATGTGTAAAGCCCTCGTTAGGAAGTTAAAACACTTGATAATAGCTTAGCCGTGGATAAAAGTTCTTCACATTAGAGGTGGGCTATAGAGATTATATTTTGGGTCATATTTTCAGATCACTTCGAACAACAGGCTAGAATGATGCTTTTAATGATGCTTAGCCATTTCGCAGAAAATATAAAAAGTGTGAAAACCAGGGTGGCCCCAGTGAAAATCCCAAAATGGGCACATATTGGCCAAAAATCATATTTTTGACATAACTATCAGCTTTTGTTTAAAAAATAATTCACCTTCATTTTTTGTGGGCAATACCCACATTTTTTGGCCTGCAACGAATCTTCTATGTAACTTCTCTCTCACCACGACTTTTCGTTTTTCTCGATATGCAGGTTTAGCTTAAAATTGGACTGGTAGGGCGCTTTTCCCCAAAAGTTACATATCATATCAATGTTGTAAATTTAACTGGTGGCCCTCATCAGAATTGTTGATTCCTCATTTTCTGAAGATTAGAGCTGTATAACACTTACAATTTTCCTGTGGCATCCAATTTGAAAAATTGATGAACACACTATCATTGAAATATACAGGGGTCACCAAACTTTCTTACGTGTGTGTTTCAATGGAGGGCATTTTTATGACATTAAAAAGCCTAGTTTTAAAACCGCAAACACCACGCAAGTCAAATTGTGCAAAGGTCATAATAAAACTTTCTTCAACTTCAACAAAAGGTCAGAAATGTTTTAAATAATGAGTTTTGTGTCATCCTTTCATTTCCAATACAAACGGAAACTCCACAACGAGTGGAAAATCGTGGAGAATTGCTTGAAATGTAGGCCCACATGTGCCAATATAACAGTGTAAGCAACATATAGGTCTATATTGTACTAACCCAATTGAATACATGCTTTCCCCCAGAAACTATGTGCCCCTTTTCCTCCTGCTTAGAAAAAAATGGTTATGCCACTCCAGCAAGTGCATTTAAAGTACAGCACAAGCACATTGCTTGATTATCCTTAAAATGTACTTGATAGGGCACATTCTAAACCTTGACATTTGGAATAGCAGCAAGTGGCGTAACCAGACCTTTGCAAGTGGGGGGGGTTGCAAAAGGGGTGTCGAGGCATTTTCTGAGGGGGCGAATGTGGGTCCTTCTCCATAGACACTGTACAAAAAGGTCAGTTCATTTGGGGGGGCTGGCAGGGGGGGCAAGGGTGCTGAGCGGGGTGGGTACTCGCCCCCCTGCCCCCCGCTGGTTACGCCACTGCAAGCACATTACAAGTACAGTGTAAGTACATTTCATGAGTGTGCTAAAATGTACTTGCTAAGACACATTCCAAACCCTGATATTTGGAACAGCAGCAAGCACATTGCAAGCACAATGTAAGTCCATTTCTTGAGTCACTATGAAACTATACCACTGAAAAATACACTGAAAATCACAGAGTAACGCTAAAAATCCCTGAAAATTGTCTGGACAAAGGAAAAGAGTAACACTGAAAATTTTTCAGTCGGAGTTCAGAGGTGGTTCAGTTGTGTTTCAGTGTAATTTTCAGTGTTGTATTGTTCTCTATAATGAGCATCGACCTTGTACTGTAATTACCATAACAATATAGCCAAGTCAACTTATATGGTTATTTTTTCAGTGTGATTAGTGCTCCTTCAAAGAGATTAACAACATTTTCAGTGTGATTATGAACAGGCTCATGTTTTTCAGTGATGTTTCAGTATGATTAGGAATCCTGAAGAATTGCAGTATATTTTAAATTTGCAAAAGGTAATATGGATGTCATTTGCATATAGTAAATAACAAAGGGAGCCATTTCAGTGTGGTTTCAGTGTTGAATTTCTTTTGTATTTGGTTTCAGTGTATTTTTCAGTAATTTTCAGAGATATTCAGAGTTTTTCAAGGGTGCAGAATTTTTTCAGTGTATTTTTCAGTGTTATAGTTTCATAGTGAGTGTGTTTAAAATGTACTTGCTGAGATGCATTCCAAACCTCGATATTTGGAACAGCAGCAAGCACATTGCAAGCAGTGTAAGTACATATTTTGAGTGGCTATTTCATTGTGTGCAAAATGTACTTGCATTGTACTTGAACAGCAGCAAGCACATTGCAAGCACAATGTAAGTAAATTTCTTGAGTGTGCTTAAAATGTACTTGCTGAGATGCATTCCAAACCTCGATATTTGGAACAGCAGCAAGCACATTGCAAGCACAGTGTAAGTACATATTTTGAGTGGCTATTTCATTGTGTGCAAAATGTACTTGCATTGTACTTGAACAGCAACAAGCACATTGCAAGCACAATGTAAGTACATTTCTTGAGTGTGCTTAAAAAGTACTTGCTAACTTAATGCTAAGACACATTCCAAACCTCGATATTTGGAACAACAGCAAGCACATTTCAAGTACAGATAATAAGTACATATTTTGAGTTTGCAAAATGTACTTGCATTGTGCTTAAAACGTACTTACCTGGCAAGCACAATCATAACACATATACTTGGAAAAACAAGTACAAATTAAGTACATTGCAAGCACAATGTAAGCACACACATTGTACTTGGGTTGTACTTATCTTTCTCTGTA
>JAMKCH010017434.1:0-50960 GCA_023653785.1 Ophioderma brevispina
ATTTATAGATAGTAATGATCATATTTATGAGAAAAAAGATGATGTTGAATTACTCAGTTTTTGGCTGTGGGCTTTCCAAATATTTACTATTGACATTTTCGTAGCATATGAACCTTTGTTCTCTAAGGTCGAGATTGTCAAAGAGGGCGTGATATTCTTATTGTGCATTTGAATTAAATGTACGAATATCCGAAATGTGAATGTGCGAATGTGCGAATGTGAATGTCTGAATGTGCGAATATTCGAATGTGAATATGTGAATGTGCGACTGGAATATCGGGCTAGAATCACCGTCCTTCATGGCGTGAATCGCCACCATATATAATTATACACTGTTGAACACTGGACTATTTACACGGGATAATTAGTGTAAAGCGTTATTCATTTTGCTTCCCCAGCAATTTGTTTTTTCCTTGTGTTGAAGTGATCAGTTGTATGCTGATGATTACTACTCAAACTCATAATAGTCTCAGATATATATCCCTGACGTCCCTATAAGAAATTCTGACATCAACCACAAAAAGAGAGAGCTAGCGTTATTTTCTGTTAAATCTAGGGCCAATTTCTTCCTAACCTAATTTGGTCCATTAAATGCAGTATCCAATCATTGCTTTTCAAATGTCTGTGGCATGACTCAGATATTATTCATTCATACCCTCGTTAGATTCCGTAGCTTCTGAACGATGTGCAATGTGTCCTACAAAAGAAGCCACTTCCAATGACGACCCTGCAGTCAAAAGACAATTTATGACATAAATCTGTATTATAATAATTTCAATATCACGTCCACTCAAAGTGACGCATAGTGGTAATAACCTATTAGGTCAAATAGATTTGGTAAAATAAGGAAATTGACCTAATTCGATGTTAGATTATGACTTAAAAAACAACACGTTCTGCTCTTAGTGAAAATTGTAAATACTCAGACACTAAACAAATTACAACAAAGCTTCACTCTGAGACGATCCTCAAATGTGATGTGCAATGTAAACGTTAATAAAGCGCGTGTGATTGTACATGTATCTGCATTCACGTATGGTGTTTTTACACCGCCGTGCCTGAACAATAGTTGACAGACGACAAGAACAACAAAAGATTTATTCAGAAATAAAATGGTGAGTATCCAAAATAAATAAAACTTTAACTGTATAAATTTCATAACTCAACAATTTCAATAGAGCGCTAGCTTTAATACAATTTCCAATCCCATATTATTTTGTGCGCGTATTTAAGGATATCAAAAACACTTAGGTAAGTGTCCAGGATATCCTGAAGAGCCACCCACCCGCATTTCCATGAGAAATCGAATTATCATCTACAGAAAATGATAATGACACATATTTTAACAGCTACAATTAAAAACTCAACTTTTGAGATTTTAAAACTTAAAATTAATTTTAAAAGTAAATGCTCATGCAACACACGAACATGGATCACCAAAAGTAATGGGTGGTTGTTTATGATCTGATATAATCTACCCTCTTCTCCTCTGAGTTTTGGATCATCTCCATGATGCAACAACGCCAACACAATATCCAGATGACAACCCTCCTTGCATGCGGCTGGCAGTATTTCCTTCACTATTTCAAGTGGAACCGCATCTCATCGCAACAAGGTCCATCTCCCCCTAAAGGGAACAGGCATTTCCACAAACGGTCTGGTAGGTTTTGGAGTTTAAGGTTCTTAGCCACGATATTTCAAAATTGCGTTTTTTGCCCGAATACTGGCGATTAAGTCCGTTACCAAATTTCTTAAAATGGAATATATTGAGATCTACGTAAGTTGGAACTTTTAAAATCTACATCAATGAATATTCAAAATATGGAACACGAAGTGTTTGAACCGGAAACTTTCCAATCGTTAGGCGGATACTCTACTTATTAACACAAGTTTATATTAAACACGGGTTATAATAACATAAAAAG
This sequence comes from Ophioderma brevispina, assembly GCA_023653785.1. Classification (NCBI taxonomy): domain Eukaryota; kingdom Metazoa; phylum Echinodermata; class Ophiuroidea; order Amphilepidida; family Ophiodermatidae; genus Ophioderma; species Ophioderma brevispina. The sequence goes on from JAMKCH010017434.1 coordinate 1,926, forward strand.
TGCTAACCCGCGACCTTTTGATCTTGATACCATTTTGTTATGTCAAGGTAATCCAGGCATTAACAGCAGTTATCTAATTAGTAACGCTGACGGATTGGCGCCTAGATAGCGATTAACCTCCCTTTTGAAACTCTGCAAAGGTCCCTGGTTTGATGCTACACGAGCAGGAATGGCCCAGTCCATATTCCTAAGAGAATGGAGAAATGATCTCTGTGGGAGGCCAAGTTAGACCATGGACGTTCACAGCCATTCATCAGACCTGACTGAGCGCCTGAGGCTGAGGCTCAACTAAAGCACTCAGGTACAGCCTGTTGTAACCGCTGCTTCCACCGTTAAAGGAGCGAGAGAAAAAGACGCGCCTTCGTCGATTCTGTCCCGGTGGTGGACAACATTATTAGGCGTCTTTGACAAAGACTAAGAAAACACACCGAAAAAAGTGAGTCTCAAATCCACCTTTGCCCACCTGCTACCCAGAGAACTCATGGTGTGCATCGGAAAAGGGAAAAAAGTGCGTTCTTGAATGTTCTTAGGGAAAATGGTTCTGTTCGCTTCACAATTTACAGTAGTCCATGTTCTTCTTTTATAGAATACCTCATATACTTGTCAATAGCCATTTCAACCGTGGTCCATATAGCTTCATATCATCGATCAGCCGAGGAAGGGTACTCAATAATACAACTCCTTTATAACGTATTGAGAGACTCGCATTTCGCCTTTAAAAAATTCCAACCAATACGCTTACTACTATAAAGGAGCCAATTAGTCCCTTTTAATCCCGATCTCAAGCAAATATTTCTGATTTTAATAAAAAATGCATTTGTGATGCGATCAAGCAAAATGAGTCTGAAGTCGGTCAGATTCATTTTTACTTTTTCATGTAGCTGTATGCAATCATTTAAAAAAGCTAATTTGCTGAATCCCATTGAAATTGACAATTACTTCCAAGATATATTCATTTGTAAAGGGTGGCCAAAACAATAGGAAACAAGACAATTTCTCCTCCTTTGTTTGGTTATATCTCAAATCAATATTTGTCGACTTCCGACGTCCAGTTTGGGCTTGATCACTCACATTTGGCTCGCAGCCGAAACTGTGGCACATTTGAACTCGCCATAACCATCCTTGACATTTCACACCGTCTTGTCATTGCTCACATTCGCCTGGCGCTGTTCTTTTTTGTTGTGTATGTGCTTTCTTTTCTTGGCAACCAATCTTTGCGTCCCTAGCAACCAATCGGGCGTCCTCTTTGGGTCGGCTTTCGCGCTCATCCTCTCCAGTGCCAATAGGCTCCCTCTCAGCGTAGATATAAGAGTGTGTTGTCGATTCCTGCAGAAATTATTCCCTCTCTCCCACCCCTCGGCATTTTGAGCATGCTTGTGACTACAATCGTTTAAAGGTATGGTCCTATTTAGGTATATACAGTTTTCATCTTGATTGAATGACCTTGAGCCCATACCCTTGCTCTATCTCCCCGATATTCCCCATCCGTTTGGAAATTAGAGCTGAAACGTCATTTTGTATAATAGAACAGTGTGTAATCTTAATATGTTCGACCAATGGGGCCGCGTTTTAACTCATCACCTGTCAAATCAACATCTTTTAACCCTAAGATTTCACCAGTTAAATTAGAAAATAGAATCTTCCATCATACCACTAAGTTTTGACTACTTCCGGTAATCGTAGGGTCCTGGGCCCGTATTCACAAAGCTCACTTACAAAAGAAACACGTCAACAGACCATATTTGGTAGAAGGTGCGGATCTCGAAAGAGATACAGAGTTATCTAAAATTAATAATATTCTTATACAAGGAAGAGATACATAGTTTCTGTAAAATTGAACCTTCTTAGACAAGCTCAACGAGCGTCCCTTGAACCTTCAAACCACCACAAAAAATCATGGAATACACAACTACACACCCACAAACACACACACATCACCACACACACACAACACACACACACGTTTGCAGTGATTGTCAGCTTTTCTTTTAGGGACGTTTAGGGAGAATCAGGTGTGGCTGTGAATGTGTGCGTCATGCATATTTTGCTCAGCACGTACGCTTTGTTACCTTCAGAATTTTTAATGTACGCTGTGTACATGCGCGTGCAATCCGTTCATGTATATTGGCATCTTGGCTATTGATATAATGACCTTTGGAACCTAGCCTGTCGTTAAATATGTGATATCACTTATGGTCCTATCTAGCATTTAGGAACCACCTTTTCTTTCAATATTATTTAAAAACATATATACGTATTCTAGTTACAATTAATTTTATCCATAACATTAATTTACCTTCCGCTATGCACGTACGGCATCGGAAGTCCATTGCTTGTTAATGTATATTACACTGTGGATCCTCTGCTTGCCTACCAGAGTTTTCCTCGTCATAAGCAGCATATCAGATGGCATATGCATGGCAATTGAATTCCTTTCGTCTAATGCAAGGAGAGCTGCTGTACAATTTACTTCACAAAACTTACTATGGATATGCGAAAATAGCCGCCCGATAAAACGTTGACACGACTCAACAATGACATAGCTATTCCTGGACTATTTGCGTGCAAGAAATTGACCTTGAGAGTCCATACCCGCGCTTGTTGATTTTATCAAGCTCATCAATCGTAATCATATCGTTTGCCGTGTGTTTTGAATATCCATTGAAAACGTTAACAAGATATGGCGCAGGGCTGGTATCTCCTCAGGCTTCATTAACGTTGCTAAATGCGTTCTTAGTTATTAGTAAGCAGTTGGTACTAACAGTCATAAGCAAAATAGTGTTTAAAATTATTAACATGTTAAGGAATTGGAATATGGATAGGCGAGGGAATTTTAACTACTTTATAAATTGCAGCTAATTGGGTCGAACAATGGGAAAGGGAACCCGTTGTATGAAACTGAGCGTCCTTCCTATAGCACAGGAGAACAATACGTTTTAGAGACTGGACGCCCAGTCTCTGAAACTTGGTTTCCGTCGGACACTCACTCTGTTTAACTTGTTGTCCTTCGGACACTCGCTCTCTATATGTTCCGTCCGCTGGACATTCGCTCTCCATAGTGTACTGTCCGTCGGACACTCACTCTTTATAACCGGTGTCCGTTGGACACTGGGTCTCTGTGACATATACTCTCCGTATGACACACGCTCTCTCAGTCTTTGAGATCAGCTGTCCTATAAGGACTATTGCTAAAAATATATTAGAATGAAGGTATAAACTGAAAGATACATTGCAACAAATTAATGTGTATGATTAGGACTTTTTATATAGAGCGTCCTCCAGGTCCTTTGATTCTGTATTAAAGAGGCACTACCCGATCCCCAGCTTCAACCCCACCTTTCCCACCATCAAACCTGAGATTTTGGTACCATTGGAAACCTTGTAGTATTTTTCTCATCTCATCTGCGAAATATTTTAGCTGACTTCTTTCCCATTATGTACAAGGGGCAGTCCCCACTGGCATACTTGTCCTTTTGATTGTTCCTCCATAACTGTCTTTTGGTATTACTTTGTTGTTTTTGTTGTTTATATGTACATATTATGGAAATAAAGAATCTTGAAATAAAGAATCTTGCTACAGGCTAAAATATGGTTTGTTAACTGTATATCCGGAAATAGTTTGTATACCGGTTTGTATAGCACTCTATGGGCTATTATAATACACACAATTACCACTCACATCAAAATGGTCGGTCGGATGCAAATGAATTTTCGAATTATAAGTATGTTGGTGATCGCCCTTCCTATGAAACAGAGAAATATAATGTTGTAATACATCATAGCGAATTTAAAGGTGCAATGAGAGATTTTGGGGCATCTATATGTTGTGTCATATGCAGTTATTTCGTACAGATAAGACTCCCAATAATTAATTTCTTACCTTGTGTATTTGGCTACAGAAATACCTTGAAATTTAAAACAAAAGGTGATTTTCTTGCTCCTATAGTTAATTAGAAATTTCACAATTTTTGTACCAAAGAAATTATTCTCAGCTTACTCCATCCACACGGGGATAGGTTTGATAGAAAGCTTTACATTAGTGCAGAAATCAGAATTTCCACATTAGGGACACCTGTTATGTGAAATCTCTCGTTGCACCTTTTAAACTTAGATATTTTGAAAAGGGAAATTAGGGAATGTAGACAAAGGATATTGTGTTGTGTAGTCAAGCCAAGCTTACTATCGTTATAGTCTGGAATTAACTGTGGTATACTGTAATTTGTTGGGCGAGTTTTCACGGAGTTCATGTATGATATACCATACGGGATAAAAGATGCTGTGAAGAAACCTGAGAGTTGTGAGGCTAAATTTTGTAAATGCCTTTGGATCTGTTCCCCATGCACTGATCAAAGCCATGGAGTTCCGTGAAGACGGAAAGCTGCTTCATGCAATACTACAACAAACTAGCCAGTACACAACAGTGTGGCAGAGCTTAGATATCTACCATTCTAAGTACTTTAGGCATTGATAATCCATGAAATTGATGGAAGCTCTTGCCACACCCCTCTCATGGCCCCCAGCTTGGAGTTCAAGGTTACACAGGGGTAAAAAATTTGAAATGTTCCGATTGTGTTGAAAAGCACACCATGATGTTTGTCTGGTTATAAGGATTCCAATGGCCTATAGTTTCGGAGTTATGGAGTAAAAACTGTAAAATAGTGACAAATACAATTTTGGTGTGCACATGGGTCAAAAGTTAAATGTTGCTTTGATTCATGTAATACGTGTTGCAAATTGTTTCCCTAGCATAAAGGAAAAATGTGATGTTATTGCTTTACGGGTTTGACATAGGGCTTGACATTAAGTTATATTACGCCATCATCTATATATTATCAAGATGTACTTTGATCACGTACATTACATAGCTGAATGTTGTATCAGTTTTCCCACGTAATTTCGCACTTATGTCATAGATACTAATGGAAAAGGTTTCTCAAATTCGTCCGAAAAAAAATACAGTTGCTTAAACTCAAAGGAAATTTCGCCAATGAGCTATTAGATTTGAGTTGATTTCTAAAACACTAAGTATTTGTGCACATTTTGACATTACTGTTCAAAGAATTCCACAGACTTGGTCCAGAATTTCTTACTGGGATCATCGGATTTTTTTTTATTAGAGGCCTAAGAAAAAAATTTAAAATATCCTATCAAATATCCGTAACCTATTACACTTGCATTATAAAAGTAATAAAATGTAGTCTTAATAAAAATATTTCAACACACCCACGGTGTGATAAACCATGGACATTGGAGATAAGAGGACCTACAACGCAAAAAACCACTTACCTAAACCAATTACCAATTCATTTCGACAAAAGCCAGGCACTCGTTGTCGTTTGTTGTGCATACATCGCCACGGCCTGTGATCCGCGATCGATGCGCACGTGTGAGATTCTGACCGATATTATGGTCCAGGGCAATAAGTAGTTAAATTATCTCATATAAGGCAGCTATTCACTATTTTCTACTTCAATCGCCAACTCTGATGTTTTCATTGCAATCTGTAACTCCAAAATAAAATAATAATGAAGTAAAATTTTACGCCTTGAGTGGGGATCGAACCCACGAATTTTCAGATTACAAGACGAGCGCCCACAGACGCACGCCACGTAATCAGAGCCGGCAGAACATCGCTCTTTTGCAATACTTAAATAAACACATTAACGGAATAAAGCGCACACATAATCATGAATAGAGCAGCTATGAGACAAGTTGAAAATATCATATCTTTGGCCAAAAACTCATATCAGCGATCGATGCAGTGACAGCGGTGTTAAACTATCCACAAAACTTTGTACTTTCACTGGATGTTGTGACCCCGTGCTGTCGGGGGTCTTTGGAATACGCCAAGTACACTCAGTTTCCATGGTTTTGTTGAAAGTTGATGCCACTAAATAGAGGAGACATTCCTTTAGAAAATAACGAAACCTCATCAAAATCCGTTGTTTCTTTGTAGAGCTACGACTACAGAAAATAAGTTTGCATTTTGGGTGATATTGTGACCCGTAATTGTTAAAAATCTTGTGAAAATGATTTGAAAATGTTCCGACCACTTCCAACTCTTTAAGATTTGGTGGTATGAAAGTTCAGTGTACCTTGCAACAAAACGTAATATCTGAATTTGTGCCCAAGCGTGCCCCTTGATGTAATTTCAGCTCAAAACCGAACAAATTGTAGTAGTTTTAATTTCCGATTAATAATTAGGAAGTCGGTTAAAGAATTGAGAATTGGTGTTTTGAAATTTCAGTGTACCTTGTAACAAAATTTAATGTCTGAATTTGTGGCCAAGTGTGCCCTTCGTGTAATATTTTAGTTCAAAAACACACCAAATTGTAGTATTAACTTTAGGTTTAATTATTTCTTGTTGTTGTGGCTGTTTGGTAGCCGACACGTGGTTGGTATCATGAGTGACGATTAATGTGAGATTCTGGCCCGAAATATTGCTCCAGGAGCATATTTTCAACTCGTCTCATAGCGGCGCCATTCATGATAATGTGTGCGCTTTATTCTGTTAAAGTATTTATTTGAGTATTACAACGACTTTCTGCCGGCTTGGATTGCGTGGCGTGCGTTTGTAGGCGATCGCCTTGTAATTGAAAGGTCGTGGGATCAATTCCCACTGTAGGCACAAAAATTTATTATTTTATTTGAGACTTTACAATGAAAAATATTCGGAGTTGGCGAGGGAAGTAGAAAATAGTGTACAAATTTATGTTGTTTAACGGTAAAATACCGGAATCCTGCCGGTGTGGCAGGAGATACAGTCCTTCGGGCTCACAGTCCGGGAACAATGGTGAATCGATTCAGTTGACTCTTCACGCAACATTAGTTTCACGCTTTATTCCGTTATCGTCTATGGAGCCCGGACTATGATACCTGCCGGACTATGATTACTTTCACACCGGTATTCTACCGTTAAATAACAACAGCCCTAAAGATGAATTTGCCGTTATGATTGAAGAGAAGTTTTGATGTTTTATCGATGTTTGTATGAAGAAAACATATTTTGTGTTAAAGTCATTAAAATGCTCAAGAATCTCTTAAATACAGTAAATTTACTTTCTACGATGCACCGTATTTTAACGGTAGAATACTGGCATCTTGGATTCCGGTGTAGAAGTAATTATAGTCCGGCGTAATCATAGTCCGGGAACAATGGTGAACAATAGGGCAATCGATTCAGGTGACTCTTCACGCAACATTAGTTTCACGCTTTATTCCGTTATCGTCTATGGAGCCCAGGACTGTGGCTCCCGCCGGACTATATCTGCTTTCACATCGGTATTCTACCGTTAAAAAAACGTTATTTTTCTAACAGTGTGCCTTATTAGATAATTCAACTGGTTATTGCCCTAGACCATTATTTTGGGCAAGAATCTCACACGTGCTGAGTGATTGCTTGGCAGCTAGCTCTCCAAGGCCTGCTGAGAGGGTGATTATCGCATTACCTTAAGCCGGTAAATGGGATCATGGTGGGATTAATAAGAAAAGGTGGCAACGTGATAGGGTCTTTGAACCTATGTTGTAGGTCCTCCTATCTCCTTTGTCCATGGATAAACGTTTTTTCTCTGAAACATTGTGTAAACCGCTGGAGCAATTGATTAAAATCACGAACCAGATTGGTTTAGTGATGAACACACCACAATTATGAAACAAATGAGTCCATCCATCTTAAATTAGGCGGTTAATATGTAAGTGGTAAAAAGTACTTTGACCATCCCAACCTTTGCGATCCGCATTTTGAAGATAATGACAACTGCCTCCGTGTGTTAATCCTCAATAAATTAAAAATACATCGTGGCCCCCGACCTCGTGTGTCGTCTGCCGTCGCGGTTTGTGAATGGGGTCAAAGATCACATGAGGTCACCAAGGTCCAATGAGGTCACCAACATGTCTCCCCATCCCGTCCCCTCCTTTCCACCAAGTTACATTATCGTAGACCTTACGGAACTCATACGGCATGCAATATATTAAGGGTTAACATTTTGACCACAGACTCAGACACACAAACACACACACACACACAGAGACATACGACCAGAGTAATCCCTATTTGGCCATGGGATCAAAGAAAAAAAATGTTCATTTTGATTACATACTTCGTAGAAGTAAACCATTTTCCCACTATAAATAATAATAAATATTACAATTACCATTTATTGGGTATGACAATTGTAAAGGTTGCCATCTCAATTTCTTTTCTGAATATCAGTGATCAAGGGACATACGATATGGTGCATTGACTCAAGCAAATAGTGGCGTTATTGATAAGTAAATCCACCTGGTATTCAGCGGACAAAGCACTTCAGATTCCCCTTTGTTTATTTGGAACTGCAGAGCCATTGTTACTGCCCATGCAGCTGAAAAGATGTCAGGCGTTATAGACTCGTTATCCCCGCCCAGTTTAGGGTGGACGTTTCACATAGAAGCCCCAAGTACGGAAATGAGGTATTGCCATTGATTCCGACATGCTCTGTATGATGGTGTTAAGTAGCGCAGGACGGAATCAAAGGCAATACCTCATTTGTATACTTGGGACTTGGGTCTACCCAGTTTGGATTGAGCTGGCCTCGTTCGCGATTAAAATAAACTTTGAGGTTCTACTGTGAGTTCAATAATTTTGACTGTATATTTCATCATTTATTGAAAAAAGAAACTAATGTGAACAAAACTCATGGTGGATATATTGCTTGGTAAGCTGTGACCTAACATCTTTGTGCAGAACCAAGCTCCAGAACTTATTGCTGAACCTCATTTCTACATGTATTTACCACCAAGTATTTAAAAAAATACAAAAGAAGGGGGTCTAGGGACCTATGCTAACAACACGGTAAATTGAATAGAAATGGGGTTACGCGGCAAGTTACTGTAAGTTAAGTTTTGTTTCTGCACAAAGATGTTAGGTCACAGTCTGCCAAACAACTTTCTTTCATGATTTTTTGTTCATGTTTGTTTCCTTTTCGGAAAAATGATGAAATATACGGTCAAAGTTAATTGAACGTACATTAGAAGCCCAAGGTTTATTATTCGTGAAAGAGGACAGGTATCTTGTGCTTTGCGTCATGAAAAAATAGCTCAATCGGGTGATGAGCACCTGAAATCTGTTTCAGCTGTGTGGGTAATAACAATGGCTCTGTACTTCCAGATAATAAGTGTTTTATCCTTTACATACCGAGCGGATTTACTGGATCATGGGTGGGATTAAAAAGAAAAGGTGGCAACGTGATAGGGTCTCTTTGAACCTATGTTGTAGGTTCCTCCTATTCCTTTGTCATGAGAAACGTTTTTTTTCTCCTCTGAAACATTGTGAAAAACCGCTGGAAGCAATTGATTAAAATCACGAACCAGATTGGTTTAGTGATGAACACCCACCTTATGAAACAAATGATCCATCCATCTTAAATTAGGCGGTTAATATGTAAGTGGTTAAAGTACTACTTGACCATGCCCAACCTTTGCGATCCGCATTTTGAAGATAATGACAACTGCCTCCGTGTGTTAATTAACCTCAATAACTTAAAAATACAGATCGTTGCCCCCGACCGGTCCGTGTGTCGTCTGCCGTCTCGGTTTGTGAATGGGGTAAAGATCCAATGAGGTCACCAAGGTCCAATGAAGGTCACCACATGTCCCCCAATCCCGTCCCCGGTGTTCTCCTCCCTTCCCCATCCTTTTCCACCAAGTACATTATCGAGACCTTGACGGAACTCATATACGGCATGCATATATTAAGGGTTAAACATTTGAGCCGGCACGCCTTGGACTCATACACACAAACACACCCAAGCACACACACACACACGAGACATACGACCAGAGTAATCCCTCAGTTGCCATATCAAGAAACAAAAAATTTTTTCATTTTGATACATACTTCGTAGAAGTAAACCATTTTCCTCCCACTATAAATAATAATAATATACAATTACCATTTATTGGGTAATTACCATTTTAAAGGTTTCCATCTCAATTTCTTTTCTGATATCTGATTCAGGGAGCATATATATGGTGCATTGACTCAATCAAATATGGTGTTATTGATAAAGTAAATCCACTTGGTATTCAGGCCGGGGAACAAAGCACTTCATATTCCCCTTTGTTATTGGAACTGCAGAGCCATTTTTACTGCCCATGCAGGCGAAAAATGTCAGGCGTTATAGACTCGTTATGCCCGCCCAGTTTTTAGGGTGGACTTTTCACATAGAAGCCCCAATTACGGAATGAGGTATTGCCATTGATTCCGACATGCTCTGTAATGAATGGTGTTAAGTAGCGCAGTACGGAATCAAAAGGCATACCTCATTTAGACTTGGGACTTGGGTCTACCCAGTTTGGATTCAGCTGGCCTCGTTCCCGATTAAAATAAACTTTGATGTCACTGTTGGTTTCAATCATTTTGACTGTGTAGTATTTCATCATTTATTGAAAAAAGAAACTAAATGTGAACAAACTCATGGTGGATATATTGCTTGGTAAGTGTGACCTAACATCTTTGGCCAGCACCAAGCTCCAGAACTTTAATTGCTGAACCTCATTATTCTACATGTAATTACCACCATATTTAAAAAATACAAAAGAAGGGGGTCTCGGGACCTATGCTAACAACACGGTAAATTGAATAGAAATGGTGTTACGCGGCAAGTTACTGTAAGTTAAGTTTTGTTTCTTCTCTGCACAAAGATGTTTTAGGTCCAGTCTGCCAAACAACTGTCTTTCATGATTTTTTGTCATGTTTGTTTCCTTTCGGAAAAATGATGAAAATGGTCAAAGTTAATTGAACGTACATTACAGCCCAGGTTTCGTTATTGTGAAAGAGGACATGTATCTTGTGCTGGGTCCATGAAAAAATAAGCTCAATCCTGGGTGTGAGCACCAGAAATCTGTTTCAGCTGTGTGGGTAATCAATGGCTCTGTTACAACTTCCAGATAATAAGTGTTTTATCCTTTACCATACCGAGGGATTTACTGGATATCACAGCAAAGATGTTCTATATAGGATAGAGAGGCAAACTTACGTAATCTTTCGAAATTCACCGTTCGCATGTTTTGCCGACCACAAAGAAACCTAGAGTACCACAATAGAAAGCAATGGCTGCCTCCTCCGCAATTCTTTTCCCCATACTGTGGTGCCGCTTGCATACACTAATCGTTAGTGAATACAAATTAATTTATGTGTTAGAGGTGGCCAGGTGTAAAAAAATAGTGTACCTGGATCATTGTGCTCAGATATCTTTTTCTCATATGCAATGCGCGCTTAGGTGAAAGATGTATTCATGAGGCGGTTTTCTTTAAATCAAGACGACTGATTGGTCATTTTTGTCATCATCGTTGTGTGGCCATGGATGTAGCACAAAATTTAACCACCCCAATAGCACCCAACATCCAACCAACTGATATTTTTGGCGGATTGTTTGTATCGAATTGACATTATGTGTGTAATACGAGCACCCAAACTGATAAATTATTCCGTGCAATAGTCAAAATGTCAGCGAACAGCACGGACGACTGGTTTTTGAATGCGTTTCACCCCCTTTATCAACGTGCCCTTATTGGTCGAGTCAATGCAAGCTGAGATAATGTACCATCTACTGGTCCCCGATCTTTAGGAAAAAGAAATTGTGATGACATTTTATTCATTTTCATCAAATGTGCAAATCGTTTGCAGTGACATACCCCATAGTATTGAAAGGTATAATAGACAATAATACTGCGGGCAGAAATCCAGTTTACTACTTCGTACTTCGCCGATATTCGTAACCAATGTCTATGCAAGGTCTTTCTCTCTTTGATCCCATGGAATTCTTCAGACAACACAAAAGACGCTGTTCTCCTAATATACATAAATATAATGAGCATTGGGACTGTGATCTTTCAATTTTGTCAAATATTGTTTTGTTTAACTTGCTGAGTTCAAACTAAAGTTTGTGTGTTGTCTTCGTGTACTAAATCTTCACTGTACGATGAATTGTGGTCGTCTCTTTGACTTTGCTTCTTATTCTTCTTTGCTTAACGAACTTGGTACCATAAGGTACAAATCTTCTATAGAAGATAAGGATCACACAAAACTGCCGAGGAAAGATAGCAAGATACTCACAATTGTGGCCACCGGTGACCAACGCTTCCAAGACAGCTCCATGTAGAATAGCCAATCATAAGCCAACACTAGCTATTGCAGTCAGGTAGCCATCATTTTGCCTGTAGAGTAACAACAAATCTCAATTTGATATCTATATATCCCTTACCTCCCTAAATGTCATTTTTTGCCAATGCCCATGTCCAGAAATCACGGGCCGGACCCAAAAGCCCAAAAGGTATTAAAAAAGGTATAGTTTGCCCTATCTGGGCACATAACAGTTCCAAAGTCATCCCTGGGGTTAACATTTATAGATGGTCCCCCGATTTTGATCGGACTTGGTGTAACTTGTTAAATTGGTCCCAATAAGATAATAAATGTAAATGATTCGTTTAAACGTTCTATATAAGAATTACAGTGCTATGAACTAGTGACTCCCATTGACCCTGTAGCCCCCACTCACATTTTGCGTTCAATTATGCAACGAATATTATATATGGTGCAACCAGTTTATTTTCTGCTCCTGTACCACTGTACGATAATTTTTATAGACATGAATATATCTGGAATTTACCCCCATTGGACCTTGAACCTATTTCGACTCATACTATTAGAACTACAACCTGCAGATAGGAAAACTATACCTTTTATTAATCCTGGAAAGTGACCAACACTTTGACATACTTTTCGACGCGTTTTTGGTCCTTTTCCATAATTTTGACCCTTATACACTGAGACCCCTTAAAAATATATGTTCCACTCCTTTGATTTTGGTAACGTTTTTGATATGTTGTTTTTAAAGGTTTTCTTAATACATTCTGGAGAAGATGTTCTTTTTGGAATTAGTTTGGGGGTGTGAGGCATCATTCCCTCTATTTTTTGACTGGCCTATCCTTTGGGTTCTGCAAACAGAGCCATTGGACTGGAGCTTGTATGGTACTTGAAAGGGGGCAAACGTTTTCATTATGTTTAGTTTCCTATAAACCCAAGTTTCTTTGTAACATGTATACAAAATATACATACCTGACTACCTGGACCCAATACTTGGAATAAATGATGAGCACATGATAAATTGCCAAACCATAGGCTATTCCCAAGCTATAATTTGTCCCAAATATACTGCCTAATGTGATTTGTGTTACACGGCAGCACCACTCATATAATTCCCAACATACACCGTATGTTAATTGGTGGAATCATCTATTGGTGTAACTAAGCGCAGAATCCCCCCACATACAAGAGGCCACGATCCACACCGCCCAAATTTGTCCAACAGATTCTGTGAAACAAGGTCGGAAAAAATAGTGTAACTATAAATTGTATAAACCCTGTTATTTTGTCAATGTGATTAATGAAGTTTAAAGGATTCACAGCGATAATTTTGAGAGAAATCGAAAAAGTGGAAATGCATCGATAAAAAGGTGTATACAATTTCATATAACTATAACTGCTTTAAAGGTACAGCCATCCACAAATAATGAAGAAATGAAGTATTTGATTAAATTGTCAATTTGATAGTGTCCTTTAATTTGCAATAATATCATGTGTACATACCTTGGTTTGTCTCGGATGCTAAAGTTTGAAAGAGTAGTTAAAGCCCGAATGGACACATAAATAAGAACTCCAAAAATTTGAACAAGAACATAACAAAGAGCCAAATTCCGCGCTCACTAATATCCCGGTGACAATAAAGACACTCAGTAATTAAGATACAATGTAAGCCTAAAACATTCAATGAAAGTTACAAACATAATGACATACCACAAAGTGACATTCAACTTGAAACTTTTCCGTTTTTTTTTAACTTTGCTCAAACTAATCTCGATATTGATTCCGGATGAAAATCAATATTTTTATTTCACGCTTTCAGCAACGAAGTATAGTGTTTATCATGAGGGAAAACAATTTTCTTTGGTGTGAACGCGTGCAAATTCCGATCTAACTCTCAAGGAAATCCGCATTTTGGTATTTGGCTGTCCTTAAACGGCATAAATTACAACGACGCGGCCTGTATTGTGGCAATGTGATACAAACATTTGTGTTATAACAACAAACTGACGGTCAGAAATCAAGCTGATCTTTTGAATGATCTTTTCTAGAGACTATCTAGTGAATCATAAACAAAAATTAATTGATCATGATCTCTTCTATCAGTCTGTCTTCTTCTTCAGTTACTACTTTTTCCATTCTATCCAATAATGTTCTGATGACACCTAATTTGTGGTACAATGGATGGTGTGATTGGAAGTTTAAATATTGGTCTGTATGTGTCTTCTTTCTGTAGACTAACAATTTGACGTTACCATCTTCTTTTCTGACAATAAGCATGATAAGGGTATCCAAAAACGGGATTTGGCCATTACTTTCTTGTTCATGGGTGAATTTTATGTTGCCCGTATCATCCACTTGGTTGAGATGTTCTGTTAGCTGATCTACTTGGCCATCTTTGATGATTTCCAAAACATCATTAACATATCGCTTCCACATTCGTGGTTTACATTCCACTGGGGCCGTAGCTATGGCCTGCTGTTCTAAGAATTCCATGTAGATGTTAGCGATAATCGGGGATACCGGACTGCCCATGGCTGTGCCGAAGCGTTGGTGGTAAATTTGACCTCTGAACAAAAAATATGTTGTTGTCAGAATAAACTCTAAGAGATCCATGATGTTGTCAATGGATAAGAGCGTACGATCTTTCAGCGTGGGGTCATCTTGCAGTCTTTGACGGACAACTCCAATCGCCTGTGGTATAGGGACGTTGGTGAATAAGGAAACGACATCATGTGAGTTGAAGATTTCGTCTTCCTCAATTAACACTTCGGGTAGTTCTTGTACCAGATGTTTGGAGTTAGTGACATGGTGTACTGTGTTGCCCACTAAAGGACCCAAGATGTCCGCAAGTGCTCTGGAAGTATTGTATCCTATGGATCCCGTATAATCCACGATAGGTCTTAAAGGCGTATTGGGCTTATGTATTTTTGGTGTGGCATATATACGAGGTATGTTTTCAGCTCTCGGGAAGAGTTCTTTATATTGACTATCAGTGATCTTTCCTTCCTTTTTCAAGTTCTGTAGCATACCCACTAACTTCCTCTTGTATTTAGGAGTGGGGTCTTTGTTCAACTTTTCGTATGTTTTGTCATCATTCAACATGCTCTTTACTCTATCTTCATAGTCATCTCTATCCATAACAACTGTACATCTCCCTTTATCTGCCGGTAAAATCAGAATTGAATCTTCTTTGCTCAGATCTTTTAGACGTCACCATGACGTCACCAAGTCATCTCAAGGATCAGCTGCCATATCAGTTTGAGAAAGCTTCCTGTTAGGAAGCGAAACGTCACTACTTAAAAAAGTAAGTTTGGATTTTAAAAAAGAACTTTGAAATCATGTAATTATTGAATCCTGATGAACCTTTTCAATGATAGTTTTTGATTGATTTTACAAAAAAAATAAGTATTAATAGGAAAATATGATATGCGCGTGAGCGAAAGCAACAAGGAACCTGGAAAGTACAGTACTAACCTTCTAAGGGGTTTGATAATGAAAATTACGCCGACGAAGACTAAAGCGTAAGAAGCTGCGACGAGACCTTGAACT
Source organism: Ophioderma brevispina (assembly GCA_023653785.1). NCBI lineage: Eukaryota > Metazoa > Echinodermata > Ophiuroidea > Amphilepidida > Ophiodermatidae > Ophioderma > Ophioderma brevispina. The sequence goes on from JAMKCH010017434.1 coordinate 17,599, forward strand.
AAGATTGCGTTATCCTGAATGAATCCGTAGTTATCCATTATCATAGCTGTGCCGATACTGTAGGTAGTCAAGAAAATAAACTCCTCAAAAAAAGTTTGGAATTTTTTTTCAGACATGTATTTCTCATTTAATTGGAAATTTTATTACACTCTATTGCATATCAGTGAAAAGCTCAGTTATTCCTCTGTATAATGACACCAAAATGATAAGAATTGATTACTTCATGGTTGAGTGACATTCCTTTGAATACTGGTAGGTCTGAAAGAGAAAGTGCCAAATTTCAGTACCTGTACTCGATTTAGGGTTGCTTAAATTAAGAGGATTAGGTTAAGCGGAATGTGCCCAATTTGATGAGTGTGGTGATGGCAGGCTACTGATTTTTTTTAACACTTTCATTCTCAAGTTACTCATTGAAGATCCTAGCACGATACGGATGGGCATTATCTTCTCGGAGTACTGCATATCGTCCCAGATTGAGGACTTAAAGGTGGTTGTTCCGATTTATGTGTATTGTGTTCTCTACTTGATATGAGAGCCTGGCACTTGCACATACACCCCATCAAGTACCGTGGGAAACAAACTTGCGGTTTTGATGGTAGACGCAATAATGCATGTTACAAAGCCCTATTCAATACTGTGCTAATAAAGTGGTTAACCACTAAAACGGCGGTTTTTTGTTTATATCTTGGGAATGAAATGGATTCGAGGGCTCAAATTTCAGGACGACAATGAGAAAAATACGGCCTTTCATCTGATATCAAAATCGATACTACTTCTGGGTAAATCAGGGGGGGTCCCAAAGACGATCGGAATACGCCCCTTTAAGAGATAGCAACGGCCTTGGAATAGTGTCCCCGAAAACGACAGCATTGTTGCTTTCAATAACAACAAGTCTTGTCTTCCCAGTTATCAGGGCTGCCTCCACCAAAAGCTGTCGCTCATCCAATGCAAGAGACGGGGAAATTTCACCACGTCTCCTCCAAACTTTAACTCTACCATCCAACTTCCGAAGACAAAATCTGCATTCATCTGAAAAACATGAATTTCTGTCAACATGTTTAAATTCCACTACTGGTGTTGCCGACACCACCTTAACCGGGCCTGATGGTGAAGGGCTGTCATTGCTGGCTTCTTAGCAAGTTATCATGCTCTCAAATTGGACTTGTGTCAACACTGCCCCACAAACCGTGCCTGTAAATTTCTGGAAGACGATCTCCAATTCCGAAGAATTCCGCTTCTGGGTCTCACCTTCTCATTACCAGTTTGCGCATAGAATTTTGTTTTCCATTTTGATACAGTATTAGGGCTTACCTCAACATTGGCTACAACTTGATTCTGGGATATGCCAGCTTGCATTTTGCCCATGGCACAAGCCTTCTGTACATCTGATACTAGTGGCATAATGAGATACTGAATGACCACTCTTTGACATTTTCCTATTCAAGACCCACGTTTAAAGCAAACCTAATCTTCTTAAGATGTGTAACCCTGTGTAACTCTTAAACTGAGGTACTGAAATTTGGGACTTTCTTTTTAAGACCTACCAGTATTCAAACGAGTGTCACTCAACCAAGAAGATATCAATTCTTATGATTTTAGTGTCATTGTACAGAGAAACACCTGAGCTTTGCACTGATATGCACTGAGTGTTATACTATTTTCAATTAAATGAGAAATACATGTCTGAAAAAAAATTCCAAACTTTTTTTGAGGAGTTTATATAGATGAGATGACATGTGACGTCAACGCCGGGCAACGAACAAAGCACTGCCCGGCGGTATGTGTGAGCACCAAGGCTTGTGATTTTAAAATTCGCGCTCAATCAGGCGTGATAAGGCTATTGAATGCTGTAACTGTATGGGCATATTCTTCGAACCTCTAACATGTCAGGAGACCAGGTGCTAACTTGTGTTTGTAAACATTGATGTCACCTCATCTATACTTTGACCATATGAAAGCAAACTATTGTATACTCATTGTATTCTGCTTTGCGTGAACAAGACCTCTGGGTGATCAGCAGACTGGTTGGATTGGAGCCATGAATAGAATAGCCATTAAGTCAGTAGACTTACAAAAGGACATAAGAAAGATAATTACACCACTGTTGTGGCATGCTTCAGTAAACTCTTGTATAACATCCAATGATACAATGGTCTTTCTCGTGTTCTTTTGTAAGTCTACTCACTGAAAGGCTATTCTATTTACTGATCTTCACCCCCACAATACCATTTTTGTAAAATTTAAGCCCTTCGCAATTCAACACAATATTAGCCTTTGCCAATATTTAGAGAATATACAAAGGCATTTGTGTGCGAGTTTCTGACAAAATAGGAAGAACATTGCTTTTTGAAGCTATGTCTAAAATTGCCAAAATTCCCCATTTACTTTACATGAGAAATTTAAAATCCATGGAACCATATCAAACATTCATTTGACATCAAAATGCTTATCGGATTCATTTTTGGTAGCCAAAATGGCCATAAAATTGAAATTGTTGAAAAAGAAGTGTTTATTTGCCCACCTCTAATTATATTTTGCTTTAATTTATTCTACTTACGTGTCTAAGGCAGTAAAGACAAAAGAAGTCAACGCAAATAGAGAATTTATTACTAATAACGGGTTGGCACATCGAGGGGAGATTATCGTCCCATATATCTGTATTCGTAATTTGGTCTGGATTGTGTTCCTGTCGAGGATACCATCGGATTGAAAGTACACAAAATTTTTGTAAAGTTACTGTGATGTTTTTAAAGGTAAAACAAGTTTAGCCACCCATCAGATTGTGTGTATCCAAGACCAAGAAAGGGGAAAATACCAGCTTGTGGCTTGACATTGGTTTCAATCACGTGGAAAATTCTGCCAGTTCATTTCTGTTTTGTGTGCATGGGACAGGCGTTTTGTTTAAAAGTTGACCGGAGATTTTTTGGAAAATACGAATTTCTCATAAAAATTGCCCACCTTCTTGATCGTCTGCGAAGGACCACCATTACCGAAGAACGGTTCCGAAGCGTAATTTGGACAACCAAGTACAAAAGAAAACCCGCCATACTAGTGTTTGAACTTGTTTCCGCTTTTCCTTAATCGTCCCATAGATAGAAACACCGTGCTTTGATTTCTGTCGTGCACGACAGAAAAATACTAAAGCATCCTCTTAATACCATAAAAAGGGACGGCGCCGTTATTCGGCTTATCATTTCAGTTGTTTATCTAATTTACATTGGTAGCATTCCAAATTATGCAAAAACTTGGGTTCGGAAAAATAGGGGAGGGTTGATTCTTTTTGGAAATTCATCCTCTCTGAAATAAGATAATTGTTAGTTTTTGTTTTCTCTGTTTCGTGTGTAAGTGAACATTTAGTAGGTCATTGATAGCACTAAAAAAATTAATTGTTTCATTATAGCAGTGACAGTGTACTAATGATATGGTACCGTTGTCAACAATTCATTAGAATTCAAAGGTCATGCTGCGTCACCATTGACAGGCTCTTCTCCGGAAATCTACAAATCCTCCTTGTACTTTTTTAGTGTGTGGAAAATTATTTTGTACTTTTCCTTTATCTTTTAGCCGCGAGAATATCATTCAAAGGACAATCAGAAAAACAGGAAAGATGTTATCATTAAGGTGATGATGCCCCACGAACGGCTGCACGCATTAAGGGTACGGGAAATACATGAACTTGAAAAACGTGGGGAAGCCCTGGGTAGCCAATGCTGTAATATACTGGTCTGTGTTCACTATTACAGTAAAAATGTTAATTTCAAAAAATAAATCGGTTTATACGACCAGTGTGTGACATTCAAATATGTGGTTTCTGTGCTCTGTAATCTGTAGCCCACTATAAAAACCCACTTTCAAAAGGTGGTTCTAAGGAGGATGATACTTTAACGAAATTGAACAAACTTTCCCAACAAGAGGAATTACGGTTTTTTGTTGTAGAAGAACCATTGTCGGTTTGTGTGAAAGGAGATAATGGTCCAGCAGGGATTCAATAGTCCGGCCCCGACATTCATAGACGACAAACGGAATAAAAGCGTGAAACTAATTGTTGCGTAAAGAGTCAACTAGAATCGATTGCCCCACCTATTGTTCACCATGTTCCCGGGAATGTGGGCCCGGCGGAACCATATCCCTTGCCACCACCGGCGGAAACTCAAGGTCCGGGAAACAGGGTGACACATAGGGGCATCGTTCAGTTGACTCTTTACGCAACATCAGCAGTTTTCAAAGCTTTATTCCGTTATCGTCTTGGGAGCACGGACTATGGCTCCTTACCGGGGGATTCTATATCTTGCCTTTACACCGGAACAAAAGATATGAGACCAAGTAAAGTTTGCCATTGGGGCAGACCACTGAAAAAACCCTCTGACCACATGGATAGGGCGGGGCTGCCGCACAGTTGAATGATCACCGAGTGTCACAACAGGCCCGAACGTTGCTTACGCCTTAGACATATGGCGGGAAACACATGAATTACCCCCTTGCTGGTGAATATTCCACACAGATGGTCTATTGTTATACAAAATTTTACAAGGTGTGTGTGCATTGTTTCCGCCATTATTGCTTAGGGGAAAAAAGCAAACTTCATGTTGTTGCAATCGGCGCCTCATTGCCAGGCTTATCAATGTGTAGGAGGTCAGTTGGGCAGACGCACTTTGGATATTCTTGTGCTATCTTTACATTTACTAACTTTTATTATGGCGGTTACTCCTATTTAGATATCTTACGTTTTATTTATTAGGTGATATTGCATATTGTCACAGTAAATATTCGGTTCGCACAAAAGAGGGGACGATTGGCCACACCAAAATTCGAAACAAAATTTGCAAGTATTCATATCAAAAATATAAATTTCCGGTTTAAATTCGTTAAATTTAAACAGGGAAACTTACATGGTCCGATTCAGTAACCAAGCACGAATTGAAAACTAAATACGGCTTCAGTTATGTGTCGTTCTCGGACCAGTAGTGGACGGTGGTAGAGACGACCCTTGTTCCTCCACAAGTGCTACCGCCACCACATATTTGACAACAAAAATCCCATCCAACCAAGTCACCTTTTATTCGATTCAGCTAACTAACCTAATACACTAATATAACTAATGTTACTTATAAAGGCACGCTCCTCAACAACAGCCCCCCCCTATGATATCCATGGATGATTGTTATATTCCACCCACTATGACTTTTATCGATGCCCCCTTCACAACGCGGCTCCCTATAGTATGTTCATCGACTACACACACTTGACCCCAGTTAGCTCTTATTGTTGGGCATTATTAAGAACTGACTACAAAAGAAAACCATCATAAAAATATTTTATCTTAAGATCCTTAGTTTTCTTCGTTCGTTCGTTCCGTGTCCACAAGTCATTTCGTAATGGTTGTGTGGTGGTGTCAGGATTGTTCAAAACTGTGTTAAGCTGATCCGTGGCCGCGTGATATATGATACGGACGCTCCTAACATGGCCCGGCGTTTTTTGAAACTGGGGGCGGATTGGGAACAGTCAGGGGTTTTACACCCTACTTTTATTCGACACTGGACTGCGATGTTGCGTGTACATGTACAGTTGTTGCTCTCTGTACACGGGGGACTGACGGGCTTAACGTCCCCTCCGAAGGAAGGGATGCTTTCATGATTCATTTGCCCAATTCCAAGTGAACCATGGAGGAGAGCGGTATTCTGTATTTAATCAATAGCTCATATCCTTTAATGGTTGGGCAAAAACCCATCTCCGTCAATGTGCGCAACTTAGTACAAATATTTGAGAAAAAAAGACTTACCAGATCCAAGCCCAACAAAAAAGCGTCCAGCCAACACTACATATTTTGCTTGATTTGGTACATATTCGGCCGAAATATAAATTATACTGCCAGCGATGACAAATAGAACAGAATAGATGAGTCCCATCTTAATTTTTTTCTTCCGATCAGCCATCCACCCGAAGAAAATAGATGCGATACATTGAGCAATACCAAACGAAGACACCACAAGGCCAAGGAATGCGGTGGTACTAGTATTATCAACCTTAGAAAAAAGAGGGTATTATTGTTCATATTATATTAAATAGGAAACGTACATGGGTCCAATATTTTACTGCGCTGTCTGACGTACGTATGCAAATAAAATTATGTTTGTGTATAAAGAACTGTAAACGAATTGATATCGACTACTTACCACTTGCAAATAAGGCCATATTGAAGGCAGAACAAGCCCAAATCCTATCAAAATTGCGATACAGAGGTAAAGAGAGAGATGATATGGGGTAGAGAGATATGCAAGAATCAAACTTCACAATGAACTGTTTTGTATTATTAACTGACCATACCATACGGGATTTTAAAATAAAGATTTCTTTTTTACTCAAGATTGTTGCCAAAGGCGACAGATATGTTACTTAGCTGGGTATGACTGTCAAATTCAGAAATATTGGTGTATATTCTTCAATAAGGATTTTATTTCAGGATTGTTTTGGTAATAATCAACATGTACCCTACAAATTTATCTTGAAGTTTTATCATACCTTTAGATTTCAAATTTATTAAAGCAATAGAAAGTATTAAACTAAAATAGATCAGAAGGTAGCTAGAGGTTGCCCAAGACCTTCGTGGCTTTCAACTGATCTTATACGTATGTGCCGAAAGAAAGAAAGGTATTATGTTAAAGCAGTTAAGAGTGGGTCAACATCTGATTGGGAAAACTTTAAAGCTCAACCGCGAGGTCCGATATGCAAAAAGATCACGGTATTGAGATGGCTTCTACTGAAAATCCACGGTAATTCTGACGTTTTATAAATTCTAGCAGGAAAGATAATTCTGGTATCCAAGTTCTTAAGTCCAATAATATTAACATTACTTCCGACAAAGGCAAAGCTGAAGTCTTAGCTGACCAATTTAGTAGCGTTTTTACTAGAGAAGGGGAGGCTGACATCAAACCCGATTTGCCACAGTTTTGGGTCCTCACTTGTTTTTGCTTTTCATCAATCACATCAACAATTCCATAGGCGGAACCACTCGACTCTTTGCAGATGACTGCTTATTTATCGCAAAATACAATCTGCTGTGGAAAAGGATTCTCTTCAACAGGACCTTAACACCTTGGTTGCCTGGGCGGACACCTGGAGCATGAAATTTAATCCTAACAAATGTAACATCATGAGGATCTGCAGGAAAAGAAACCCTGGTATTCCTACATATACTATGCTTGGTGTTAGGCTTGAAGTGAAAGCTGAAATCTCGTATCTGGGAACTGTCATCCAAAGTAGTCTTAGCTGGAATCGCCAGACTGAGAATGCAGCCTACAAAGCCACTCGTATTCTTAACTTCATTACAAGAAATTTCTATTCTGCTTCAAAGACCGTCAAGGAGAAGTTGTATTTTACCCTTGTCAGGCCGCATTTAGAATATGGTTGTGTTGCATGGAACCCATTTACAGCCAAAAATATTTCTTCGCTTGGAAAAAGTACAGAGACGTGCAGCTCGCTTTGTGTGTGGTGATTTTACAAGAAAGAGCAGTGTCACCAAGATGTTGACCGAGTTGGGCTGGGTGTCACTGGAAGACAGGCGTGAATCATCTCAACTCACCTACTTATACAAGATTATTAATGGTATTGTCTACATACAACCTGAAACCTTGCAACTAAAAGGAGATAGACCAAGAAGGGGAAATAATAATCAATTCAATGTAATCACTGCTAAAACTAATGTTTACATCAAATCCTTCAAGAACTGTGAGAAAATGGAATAAACTCCCACAAGATGTCATAAATGCGCCGACCTATACTCAATTTAGAAGCATGATTTAATTTAGCCACTCTCCAAATCTCTTTGTTAGACTTCTACATGAGTATTCAAGAGGATAACCACCAAGTAAGTACCAAGTATCAGTTCTTATGTTTTGGACTACAAAGGGGTTTTTATACAAAATTATCGTTGGTTATAATTGAATTAGAAATGATAGATTTATTATTACAAAATTATTTTTCGTATACAAATATAAAAATTCTCAATACAATGTTAAAATAAGCTTAGAAATTTGAAATCGCCTATTTACGCAAATCGTCTTTTCAGGAATATTACAATAATACGGAGTTATTTACTCTCAGAGTGCACATCTATGTGTTTTCCTTGGCGTGTTACTGTTTAACGGCGTATTCCTGCCTTGATCCTTAAATCTGATTCACCTACCTACACCAGACAGAAATACACAGAGATAGACGACATAAATAGAACGCCATCTGCGGTCATATTCCTTTGAAGTTTCATCAGTTTCCTTCATTGCCAACTCTCTGGAAAAATATCAAACTAATGAATCCATTTTTAAACGGGAGAAAAAATTCCTATACTATAAAAATCAATAAGTATTGTCTATCATGTCTATGAATGTTTTTACCGGAAGTAGTATTAATTTTGATATCAGATATCGCCTTTTTCTCACTGTTAGTGCTGCAGCATCAGGTGAAAAAGGGCCTTAGATTTCTACCGACCAGGGTCCGAATAATAACATTTGCAATCATAGCTAAAATTGATCATTGGGTTGTGTAGTTCACAAAAATAGGTCATGACAAAATTAAAGTTATGGCAATTTGCATAAACCAACATTTTCCAAAATGGCCGTCATTTTAAACGTAATAGCACTACTATGGCGACGTGTGGAAATGTATGTTGACTGGGTCATGATGTTCAATATACAATCGCCAGTATTGTCTGAATCACGGAAATTTATACACACGGCTATTTTTCAAGATGGCCGACATCTCATCTATGAAAACCGTATATTTCTTATTATATAACCTACGAAAGTGTTTTTGTTGTCAAAAATGAGTGTATTCTGGGTCAAGGAGTTCAAGAAAGCTATTCTCAAAACTGTAAGATGAATATAAAAGTGATGTTTATTTGCATATGTCACTGTTTTCCAATATAGCCAAATATTTTAAATACAAGTACCCAAGAGTGTTAGAGTTACAAGCATAATGTGGCAAAGTGATAAAATATATTAACCCGGATGATTAATAATTAATACCAACATAAAAAAAATCAGTAACTCTACCTTAGAACTTCCTAACTGCGCTTTATAGTTCCTATGATCTAAACCCCCAAACAGTGCCTACCAACAGGTGTACACGTGACAATGACCAAGTGTTCGAAATTCGCGGCCATTTTACTCTTGGCATATCTGAAACAAACAAACAAACTAACTAACTAATAGTTTCTATTAAAAGTATTACAGACCTAAATATCACAATTCCCATGCAATTCCAGATATAATATGTTTTGTGTGAATACATATAGAGTCAAGGTGTCACATTTTGCGTGTCACATTGGTGGTCCATGAATAACACATCACTCACGACTCGTCTGACAGTTTTGAGAAATATTGCTGTGGAAATCCTTAACCTAAAAACATACACTTTGTCACCAAAATCGACATCCTAGGTGCATTATAGTATGAGGTATATAGAATTTTGCCTTTTATATGTTGACCATTTTGACACCACAATCATCTTCATAGGCTATATAATAAGAGATGTAAGGATTGTGTCAATAAATTGTCAGCCATCTTGGAAAATGTCGACACATGCAACATTTGATAGTTTTGGGAAGAGTAATATTGAACTCCTTGACCACGAAAAAAACATTTACAGCAAAATTGTCTTCTTAGGTGTTTTTGCCTTTAAGATGGCTTCCATTTTGGAAAGTGGCGTTGTATGCAAATTGCCACCACTTTTAACTTTGGAATCACCTGTTTTCATGAACTCCACACCCCTGCGGTCATTTTAGCTATGATGACAAATGTTATTATTCCAGCCCTAGTACCACTCTCCAAAACTGGTTGTGCTGCAGCACTATTAAGCTTGAAACAACGCTACGGATATCAGTTTACTATTCTAAATGGAAATGGATAGTTTCCAAACACATTTCTAGTTGTGATAGATATAAAAGTCCTGACATTTATCTGTGCTTTTGAAACACTCGATTGCAGCCATTCAGGGCTGTAGCTTAGTCCGGGTACTTACAGTAAAGGACACTGTATAGGATTAAAATTAACAATTAATCTGGGATTAAAAATGTCTAAATACGATTTTAATCCAGCACACCTTTCTCAATTTCAACATTCTACCTCTCTAAAAGGGAAGATAGTCTTACGATCGCTTGGATTTACTCTAGCTATTGTGTTCACCATTTAGTGCTGTACGCATCATTTGTTTCAGCACTACCCAAATGGCCTCGTCTACAAGGTCACGGTTTATTCAGTACATGTTCACATGGTAGCTATAACACTCTTTGCGGCTGTCAAAGATGGGTAAACATAATTAGGTACAAAGGTGCAAAGGTTATCACATTATTTATTTAACATCTAACATATTTTATGTGTTTTGATATGATTCATTCAAATGTAGGTTATTTGAACACAGTGACAGCAACACCCGATCCAAGTGGATGTGTTGGGTTACTCTTGGTTTTCAATTCTTGATTTCAAATTATTCCTTGCTTGGAATTTTAAAATTGTAAATACAGGTTTAATATAAAAAATGACACAACGTGACGGACTAAATGCGCTTTTGAAAAAATCACGGAGCTGCCCCTGCCTTGTGTTAGGCGGAAATTGCCCCTAGATCAAGCAAGAAAAATAACGCTAAGGCCTTTTTTCGGCGATCGTCAGATTTTCCTCTAGGGACGTTAGGGCTATATCCATATAGCAGTTATAACATCCAAAGGAAAAACAACTGGAGATTTGAGTTAATCCAATTTGTGTTTAATAACAGTTGGAGAGTTATTCAGCTTTGTAATATTTCTTGTTTGCCTAAAAATCGACCGTTTAGTTTCAACGTTATGATACATTGAAGCAGTAGGAGTTGCGGTATGACATTTTTTTTACTGTTTTTCAACTAACGATGTTTTATATTTTCACTCAAAAATAACCTAAAAAGCAATAATATTTTTATTACATTTTAACATAAGTTGTGATAATTCGAATACTTTAATGTTGCTGGTGTTCTGAATTCAAAATACTTATTTTCCATAATTGTCAATAAAGTGTTTTAGACTGTTTCGAAGCGTTTTTTCGAAGCGCCTTTTGGGGCAGATAATGGTTCCAATTTTAGAATGACAAATGATATTATAGCCATCATAATTTGACAAGATGTAGAGCTTGTAGTGAATGACTTAACAGAGAGGTTTGATAAATGTTCCATTTTTATGCAATTATATCGTTATTTACCCACTTTATAAGGGTTAGAAAAAGGGTTTCTGTTACGCCATTTTTAAGTCTCCTGGAACCATTTAGGAAATCAGAATTATAAAGTAATGTATTTCAGGTATTTATTATCCAGTTACGAAAACACATTCAAAACAAACTCCAAGAGGACACAATGTTGGCGGAGTATGACAAAAGTGAAACACATTCAACTGATCCAAAAAAGGCGTTCGACAAAAAAAAACGCTTCAAAAGTATTAAAACACGGTTTATTGATAAGCCACAGATTCTGCTTTGGTATTGTGTGTGGGTGTGTTTCAGTTTGTTTATTCACCATAAAAAAAAAGAAAGATCGAAATGTGGTTACCTAACCAAGCCTCTCAACAAGGATATGACTAATATCCGTTTCAGGAAGGTCAAAGAAGCTATTAACGAAGGTTTTGAAAATGGAGCTATAGATTCCACAATGAGGAATGTTCTCAATACCGCCCATCCTAAATCAGGGAGATTCTACGTTCTTCCTAAGATCCATAAGCAGTATGATGATTTCCCCCCTGGTCGTCCAATTATTAGTGGATCCGGCACCGCCACTGAAAAAAAATTCCCTCTATGTGGATATCCAACTTAAGGATCGTGTTCCTACTCTTGCGTCATATGTGCAGGACAGTACTGATTTTTAAGACACATTGATAAAATAAAAATATTAATCAGAAAGGACCACTTCCACCAGGAACCATACTTGCAACTATGGATGTGTCTTCTCTATATTCCAACATACCAAAGGATGAGGGGATTCAGGCTAGTACAGCTTTTTTGCATTCGTCCCACAGTGCCAGCCAACAAAAGGCTATTGCTAGATTTATGGAGCTTATCCTCACTCAGAACAATTTTGTTCTTGATAACCAACATTTTCTGCAGGTTTTTGGTACCGCGATGGGTTCCAGAATGACCCCTTCTATGGCATGTTTATTCATGGGACGCCTGGAGGAAAGACTGCTAAATTCCAGTCCTAGTAAGCCTTTCCTTTGGCTCCGGTATATTGGTGACATTTGCATTTTGTGGACTGCGGGACAGACTTTGTTGACAGTTAAGTTTTGTAGAGTTTGCTAACAATTTCCATCCAACAATCAAATTCACAGCTGAGCAATCAACTAAATCTATTCCTTTTCTTGACATTAGAGTCTCCATTGAAGACAACATCCTAGTTACAGATCTTTACACTAAACCCACTGATATGCATCAGTATTTACACTGGTCATCGTGTCATCCTATGCATACTAAGACAGCTTTGCCTTATGGATTGGCTTTCCGGCTTCGACGTATTTGCTCTAACGATGAAAAGTTAGAGTCAAGAATCAATGATTTGAAAAAGGTTCTCCATCAGCGAGGATATCCACTTAATTTAATATAAATATAATTATTAAATAAAATTAATATAAAAAGTGATTAACTATCATTTTAGCAGATGTTAATGCCTTTTTATTTTACAAGCGGTACTTGTTTAGCCCAGCAAACTTCTTTATCAGCTCACATTCTATCTTTTTGTTCTCTTTTCCAGGCTCAGGTGGTTTTGATCTCTTGGCCATGGTGTTTATCCTTTTCATCTTTTGCCATGTAGTCCTGTATCTTATTGTATCACTCTTTCTCATCCCTTGGGGGACAGTACACCATGGCACAGTCTTTTATCTGTGCACATATCTTTCTTTTGTACACACATTCCATTTACCTATTCATGTAGTCCTTGTTTTTTTCTGTTGCTTTCTGCTGTTTGCATTTGCTGTCTGGTTATAGCACTTGCAGTAGTGTCAGTTTGCTTGTTTAGTTTTTGGTGTTTTTTTTTGTAGTTCACTTGATAAAGGCTAATTTTTCTGTCGAAACGTTGTGTTGTAGTGTTGTCGTTTGTCTGGTAAGTTGTTGTTTTTTCTTGTTTTCCCTATGTTGGTTGAGATTGTCTGTTTGGATATACACCTTGACTAAGTAAATATTTAAATATATAAGTGCAAAACAAGGCCACTACAAATAAACAAGACACGAGGAAAGTATATACAAGACAAACGAGACACGTGAAGGCAGACAAGTGTGTGTGTGTGTGTGTGTGTGTGTGTGTGGTAGAATGTTTTCTCTTTCATAATTTACTTTTCAGGATGTACTCACTTTTCATATTTCTTCTTTTTTCTGTAACAAACAGGAAGAGAATATTTTAACTACTTAGTTCTCCAGGCAGACAAGGATGAATGGAAGAGAAAATACGTTAATAAGGTGATATCAAATAATACCTGTATGACTTTTTCATCTGCGACATATTATGCAAGAAAGATTGTTGATAATGTCAAATAATCAGTTTGCAAATTAATTTAGATATTTAAAAAAATGTTAATTTTTTTCTGTTGTAAATAAGTCATGAATACGACAAAGCGTGTGAGCTAAAATACATCTAAAACAATGTAATTATTTCGATCTAATGGTTCGTTTATACTGCGTTGCAGTATGTGCAACGAAATCAAGCTGACTCCCTCGTTTGCATAGTTCAGCGAAGTTTGAATGGACCCAAAGGCACCCGTGAAATTGCACAATGAACAACGAAAATGCTCGTAGATTTTCCCAGTAGATTATACCCTGCTCAAAACAAAAGCAAACGCCAATTGCCTGTGATTACAATAATTTTGAAATTAGTGCTGTATCATCTTAACTAAAAGTACTTGTGTATATGACCAAGTCAGTAGCGTTATATGTCAGACATTGTGGCATTTTATGTATCCAGACCCCAGTTCAGTTACACCACTGAGCAGAATTAAATCCAGCGCAAGAAAATCGTGAAAATATCATAAATATATTTAAATCAAGTTATATGCTACGTACAATAATCTAATAAAGTAGGATCTCGAATTGAATGGGCATTTCATGCTCCACAACCTCGTCCCCCGATTTACGTAAAAAAAGTTGAGATTTTTATATCATGTGAACCGTTGACCTAAATATATTATACTGCAAATTCGCAATTTTGAGTTTTCTGTCCGTAAGTCGTACAGAAATTACAACACAGTGGTCTATGGGGCACAGTGATACAAATATTTGCTAATAACATGAAAAAACGCCGTCAGATTCAACTGATATTTTGGAAATAACCTTTTCTCGGCGATATGTAGTGAACCTTGAAAAGGTGCTAGGATCACGAAATGCACCTTTAAATTTCACCTCCAATCTTTTAAAATCCGAATAGTTCTGATTTAGAATTTAAACATTTGTTCTTTATCCAATCAAGGTATTTGTTAATTATAATGGAAAGCAGCCTGTAAAATTAATATAAAAACAGAATTTTTAGAAATTGAGAAATTGACACTTGCTAGTTTGAGAGAGTTGTATTTAGTATACAGGCAGATTCAAAAAGAAGTTTTCTCATTATAGTTTAGTAAAATATCTGTAAGGAATTCCTTGTAAACTATTGTCATTAGAAAAAGCACTTTCTAAATGTCTGAATTAAAAAAAAATGAATGTGCTCGTGCCAAATCCGAGTTATACTAATTTGAATAAAACTAACCATTTTCCTGACTGTACACATCTGGGTAACTTGCATCAGTTTCTATTTGCACCAACTTAATAATGCGTGAACACGAAAGCGTCCATTGCTTTACAACTTTCATTGTAAAAATGAAAGTTTTTAAATCCATCAATCAAGAGCAAAATTTGAATGCTGGCAATTTTAAATGATATTGAAGTTTGAATCTCACGAGTCTCTAGCACTGTTTCTTCTTGGTAAACTTCTTTTTGAAGAAACACTTCATTGCAGTTCTTAAACAGACATAATTGCAGAACAGTTTGCGATGACAAATAGTAACATCACACTGCTTAAGATAATTAAGATGAACTTAGTTACCGTTTGCTTTATGGTTCTTGATCAAAAAGCCAAACTTTAATTTTGACAATGAAAGCTGCAAACCAATGGATCTGTCTTGTTCACTGATTTGGTGTGAATAGAAACTGATGCAGTTACACAGATATGAACATTCGGGAAAATGGGTGATTTTATTCAAATGAGTAAAACTTTGGTTTGGCATGTCATGTCAAATTAAAAACAAATATCTTCTCTTAATTTAGAATTTCAGAAATTGCTCTTTGCAATGATATGCTACTTTACACTGACTTCCGTTTAGATTTTTTTTCTAAACAACGACAAAAACGAGTGTTTTCGAGCAAAATGACAGGTATCCAAATAACATGATATTCATTAGCTTGCTTGTTTGGGAGACACTATGGGTACGTTGTAGGTTTACTTGCAAACATAGCCCCAGCTTTGCGGCACTGGCCGGTCGGTTTAGTAATCATTCCATCAAAAGCATTTGGGGCAGCAGGTTTGAAAGCACACATGTGATTTTTCAGAAGCTTTTCGGAACATCTTGACTTAAATGAAAATACAAACTATATAGTTTCGTTGACTTGATCGAACGCAACATGTCATTGTACTGCACATACCAAATTAATCATGATATTAATACATTGTTCAAAATAAAATAAGCGACAAAATAAAGCAGATGTGCCAAAGATACCACAAATCTTGAACCTGTTAAAGGTCCCAGGAAATGAGATGATACACCTATTCCAAATCTTTACGGGACATTCCATTCCAATAAACAGGGCCAGAAAAAAGAATACCCTACCAGTGAAACTATTGAATTTCAGTCAGTGTCATGAATAGATTCACATCAGTCACCTGGAAATTTCTATTACTCTCTGAAAAATCAATACTTTCACTAATGATGTCATCACCAACCCAAATATCGAATGCTTTCTGGTCTCTCCTTGTAGACTTGACACAAACCACATCAATTCTATTTGCATTTCTGGGACCTTTAACAATTTTTATGTCTTGTCACATGATCTGTCAGTTTGTAAGCCAATAGACATGCAAACCATGTGAAAAGTGCTTAAAATGTTACGGACATCCATTGTCCTGACATGGTTAAAATTCTTCACAAAAAATAGTTTGACCCTTATTTGATTTTGTCACAGTTCAGAACAATTAAAACTCCTATGATCATGGATACTTTCCTTACTTTTTGCTAAGTTTAGCTATGTCATTGCTACCTCCATTGATGTCATGAGCATCCATCTCGTCATCTGAACGGGTTGCCATTCTGGTTTTGTACTTCTTTATGAATTATTATCAGCTGTAGGTTTGTTTTCTGAAGTTGTGCAAAATTCTTGAACCTAACCAGAGAAAAATAAAAAGCAACATTTTACCAATGAAGGTGAGAGTTAAGGGAGAGAGAGAGAGGGGGGGAGAAGAGAGAAGGGTACGAGAGAGAGGGAGGAGAGAGTGTGAGATTGAGTGTGAGTGTATGACGGACAATAATAATAATAAATGGCATTTATATAGCGCCTTAGCAAATGAATGATCAAAGCGCTTAACATGACGGTCTTAAAGTACAACTTAAGCTACAACATAGGCTGCAATTTAGGCTAGAACTTACGTTATAAAACATATGAAAATTACTTGCTTTACATAGACAATTATTTAGGAAATATGTTAAAAAAAAAAAAAAAAAAAATTTCAATTGAGATTTGAAACTTGCAAGATTGTGAGATGAACGAAGTGATAAAGGTAATTTGTTCCAAACAGCTGGCACAGAATTGCAGAAGGCTTTGTCACCATATGCTGTATAAGTTCTATTGCAAGTAAGGAGATTGTTGTCTTCATGAGATCGAAGGAATATGCTACCTTTTGGGTAATCATAAGATCTTATGAGATTTTGTATATAAGTCGGAGTTGTTTGCTGTTTACTTTTAAATGCGAGTATGAGTAATTTGTAGATGATGCGTTTACGAACTGGTAGCCAGTGAAGTTCTTTCAGGAGAAGAAGGGGTATGATCCATACGGTTTGCCTTGAAAATTAGTGTGGCCGCTCTATTTTGTATTGTCTGTAGTTTCTGTGTGTCTTTAGCTGTCATTCCATATAACAATGGATTGCAATAATCTATACGAGATATAACAAGTGAGCGTACAGCATGATTACACGTTTCATCATCAATATAACATCGAATGCGTCCAATATTTCTTAAATGATAATTCAAAGATTGTGAAACAGCAGACACATGAGTTGACATAGTTATAGTTGAATCAAAGAAAACTCAGAGATTACGAACAGAAACAGATGGTTTGATTCTTGAGCCACATACATTGAGAATTGGTTCATTTATGAAGTTGAGGTTGTGCTTGGAACTAGCGACCAAAAATCAGTTTTATTTTCATTCAGTTTAAGTTTATTTACATTCATCCAGTTCTTAATTTCAGCAATGTACGACTCCAATTTGAAAAGAACTGTAACACTATCGCCAGGTATGCGAGGATTAAAATCTGTGTATATTTGGGTGTCGTCAGCATAAATGTGATATTTTAGGTTGTATTTCTGATTAATCTCACCAAGTGGGTATGTGTAAAAGCTAAAAGTCCCAGGACCTACCACTGATCCCTGTGGTAGGCCAAAGTCTAATGTTTGTGTTTTTAATATGTCGCCGCCAATACAAACTCGGCTGTTACGTCCTCGAAGGTAGAAGAGTATCCAGGATCTGACGGCTCCATTTATGCAGAAGGATTTTGCAAGCCTTTCATCAATAGTGTCAAAGGCTGCACTCAAATCAAGTAACACAAGACATACAGCTTTTTGGGTATTTATTAATCTTTCCCTGGAGATGGCCAGCGCACACAAGTGTTGAAAAAACCCCATATGCGCTTGGCCGGATTCGAACCGGTGACCTCCGTATTACTAGTGACGGCGCTCTAACCAACTGAGCCACAAGACTGGGTTGGTAGATGAGCGATAGATATCATCTATAGGTGTTAGGTTCGAAAGGTGTCCATCGCTTTCCTAGCGGATAGCATCAGGACGGTATATTTACATATACAATTTATATTTGTTTTGAAATTTTAATTACTTAGTTCTCCAGGTAAACAAGGATGGGTATTTATTAATCTTTCCCTGGAGATGGCCAGCGCACACAAGTGTTGAAAAAAAAACCCCATATGCGCTTGGCCGGATTCGAACCGGCGACCTCCGTATTACTAGTGACGGTGCTCTAACAAACTGAGCCACAAGACTGGGTTGGTAGATGAGCGATAGATATCATCTATAGGTGTTAGGTTTCGAACCAGCGTGCAAACAAACAGTTTAATAACACCAGCAATGCGTAATACAATAGTAATAACCGCTGCTTATTCATTCATATACCATGCAGCACAACCCTTACAACAACAACATTTATGCAAGCGACAAACTTTCTCATCACAAAGCGGACCTTCAAATGACAAAGCGGACCTTCTAAATCAAAAAGCGGAGCTTTGTAATTTTTTTGGGGGGGTGCGTCGCATCCCCCGCACCCCCCCCGGCTACGGCCCTGAACATAATGGTAAGAATTTAGGCATTTGTGCACATTACAGCCCCCCCCCAAATTTTTTATAAAAAATAAGCGAACAAAAATAAAGCAGATTGTGCTCAAAAGATGCCACAAAATCTGGAAACCTTTAAAGGTCACAGTAAATGAGATGAAAGACTCTATATCAGGATCTTTACGTGGAGCATTTCCATTCGATAAAAAGGGCCAGACAGAAAAAAAGAATACCCTACCAGGACATCATTAGTGAAACTTATTGGAATTTTTTTTTTTTTTTCAGTCAGTGTAATGAATAGATTCACATCAGTCACCTGAAATTTCTAATACTACTCTGAAAAATCAATTAGTTCACTAATATGTCATCACCAACCCAAATATCGAATGCTTTCTGGTCGCTCCTTGTAGACTGGACCAAACCAATCAATTCTATTGCATTATCTGGGACCACCTTTAACAATTTTTATGTCTTGTCACATGATCTGTCAGTTGTTAGTCTGTGTTACAGACCTGTTACTGTATTACTCTATGGGCAGACAAACTACGGATACATCAAATAAAGGACCAACCCTGAGGGTCCCCCCCCCCCCCACCCTACGGACTTTATATAAAACACACCGAGTCTTTGACAAAGAATCAGTTTGAGAAGCCAATAGAAATTGACAGGAATAGTAATGCATTGAAGCACGAAGTTGCTTAAACATGTTACGAATCCATTGTCCTGACCATGGTTTACAATTCCCTTCACAAAAGAGAGAAGTTGGACCCTATTTGATTGTGTCACAGTCAGAAACAATTAAAACCCTATGATCATGGGATACTTCCTACTGTTTGCTAAGTTTAGCTATGTCATTGCTACCTCCATTGATGTCATTGAGCATTCATTCGTCATCTGAACGGGTTGGCCATTCTGGTTTTGTATTCTTTATGATATTGATTATCAAGCTGAAAGGTTTTGTTTTATGAAGTTGCTGCAAACTCTGACCTAAACAATGTGACAAAATAAAAAGCAACATTTTTACACAATTGAATGGGAGAGTTAGGGAGAGAGAGAGGAGATGGGAGAGTTCAGAGATTTTGTTTCGAGATGAAGAGCTGTGTGAGTAGTAGAGAGGAGGGTTGAGATGCGAGGGTACGACTCGAGATTGTATTCTGGCAGAGGAAAGAGAGTGGTGAGATTGAGTGTGAGTGTATGACGGACAATAATTAATAGAAGGCCTTTATATTAGGTCTTCTTAGCAAATGAATGATCAAAGGATTAACATGGACGGTCTTAAAGTACAACTTTTCATAATATAAACATATGGCGACATTTAGGCTAGAACTTACGTTATAAAACATCATGAAAAATTACTGCTTTACCTAGACAATTGTATTTAGGATTAATATGTTTCAATTGAGATTTGAAATCTTGCAAGTATTGTGAGATGAACGAAGTGATTTTCCAGGTAATTTGTTCCAAACAGCTGGCACAGAATTGCAGAAGCTTTGTGACCATATGCTGTTATAAGTTTCTAGTGCAAGTAAGGAGATTGTTGTCTTTCATTGAGATCGAGGGAATTATGCTATATCAAACCTTTTGGTAATCCATAAGACACTTATGCAGATTGTTGTAATAGCGCACAGTCGGAGTTGTTTGCTGTTTACTTTTATAATGCGTAGTATTGAGTAATTTGTAGAGATGATTGCGTTTACGAAACTGGAGCCAGTTTGAAGTTCTTGCAGGAGAAGAAGGGTATGATCCGTACGGGTTTGCCTTGGAAAATTAGTGTGCCGCTCTATTTTGTTATTGTCTGTAGTTTCGCGGGCTTTAGCTGTCATTCCATATAACAATTGAGGCATAACTCTATACGAGATATAACAAGTGAGCGTACAGCATGATTACGCGTTTCTTCATCAATATAACATCGAATGGTCCAATATTTCTTAAGATAATAATTCAAAGTTGGACAACAGCAGACACATGAGTTGACATAGTTATAGTTGAATTCAAAGAAATATCCGAGATTACGATACAGAAACAGATGGTTGATTCTTGAGCCACTACCATTTGAGACATTGGTCTTCATTATGAAAGTGAGGTTGTGCTTGGTATACTAGCGACCAAAAATCAGTTTTATTGCATTCAGTTTCAGTTTATTATCATTCAATCACAGTTCTTAATCTCAGCTAAGTACGATCCAATTTGCAAAAGAGCTTGTAACACTATGTCTCCAGGTATGCGAGGATTAAAATCTGTGTATCTTTGGGTGTCGTCAGCATAACTATGTGATATTTAGTGGTATTTATGATTATCTACCAGGTGGGTATGTGTAAAAGCTAAAACAAGTTGCCAGGACCTACACTGGTCCCTGTGGTAGCCCAATAAGTCTTAATGTTTGTGTTTTTAATATGTCGCCGCATACAAACTCGGCTGTTACGTCCTCGAATGGTAGACTGAGTATCCAGCATCGGACACGGCTCCGTTTATGCATGAAGGATTTGCAAGCCTTCCTCAATAGTGTCAATAGGCTGAACTCATCAAGTTAACACAAGACATACAAGCTTTTTGGGTTATTTATTAATCTTTCCCTGGAGATTGGCCATTGAGCACACACGTCGTTGAAAAAACCCCCTAGCGCTTGGGCGGATTCGAACTGGTGACCTCCGTATACTAGTGGATCGCGCTTGTGTTCTAAACCAAACTGAGCCAAAAGACTGGTTGGTAGATGAGCGATTTTGAGATATCATCTATTGAGGTGTTAGGTTCGACAAGGTTGTGCCATCGCTTTCCTAGACGGATACATCAGAACGGTGCTCTATTTACTATATTACAATTGTATTCATTTGTGGTTTGAAATTTGGTGACTGTAACTTAGTTCTCAGGTAAAAACAAGGCTGGGTTTTATTAATCTTTCACTGGATATGGCCAGCGCACATCAAGTGTTGAAATAACAAAAACATATTGCGCTTGGCTACCGGATGTCGAAACGGCGACCTCCTGTCACCATTACTGTGACGGACGGCGCTCTACCCAAAATGAGCCACTAAGACGGGTTGGTAGATGTAGCGATATTATATCATCTCGATATGTGTTAGGTGTTTCGTGAACCAGCGTGCAATATCAAGACAGTTTTAATATACACCATGAAATGAGTAAACACAATGGAATTAAACCGCGGCTTTATTCATTCATATACCACGCAGCACAACGCCTTACAACAACAACATTGATGAAGCGACAAACTTTCTATCACATAAGCGGGACCGTTCAAAGCTGACAAATGGGAGGAACCTTCTATAATCAAAAAATGATAAGCGGAAGCTTTGTAATTTGTTTTGGGGGTGGGGGTGCGTCCCTTTTTGTGATCCCCGCAGTACCCCCCCCCCCCGGCTACGGCCCTGATAATAATGTGGTAAGAAGTTAGGACATTTGGGCACATTACAGTTTTGGATTATATCTAATCAGATATAGTGAAACTTATAGTCCCGAGTAGGACCGTGTTTGTTTCTGTGTAGTTTCAGCCCGACCACGTTGAGTACAGATCTAAGGATGACAGTATAGAATAAAGATGATTTTAACATATTGTGTGTGGGATATGTGCCAACATGCAAATTAAATATCCGCTGCATAGTACAATTCGCTAGCACAAAGTTTAACATCACTAAGATACATCATCAATTCCCGTTAAAATAGGTGTCCTTAGTTTTAGAACCCATTTAGTAGATTGGATGGTGGCCTATACACTACAATTACTCTACACACATCTAATAACATCAATTAGGATATGCATGTTCCAAAGTAATGGTTTTCTAGTAGTTTTCTTAATTGTAGGTTTAATGATGTTGATTATAAAAAATTCCAATTCACTCCAATAAACCAGTTTCAGTTTCGTGGAATAGTGAGGAAAAGAGGATTGAAGGAGGTTGGTAAGTTCTCCAATTATCAACATTTCAAACAATCAAACAATTGTAGTAGTAGTAATATAAAGTCTCCTACCCGTACAGTTCTATAGCACAAGTGTCTTCCATACAGCAAATATAGCATGACATACTTTGTTAAGGGACTAGGAATGCAGGACTATACGTAACTAAACTCCCTAATTTGTTGGTACATTTTTTCAAACAGCTTTAAACGAAACACTAGGTCATCGCATTTGGTTTTGGAACAACACACACACATGCGCGCTGCGCACACATTTTGATGTTATGACTTTGTACTTTTGGCTTTTGGGAGTGCATTTCGTCGTCTGATATGCACTCATTAAAGGCCCTACTTCCATTATGTGCCGCGTCCCGGGACCCGATTTACCGGAGAGTGGTCAAAATATGGGTTGAAGATACACCTACTATGAGGCTTGGCCCCCCCCGGGACTTTGTAACTAAGATTAAGATAAGGTATGCACCTCTGTGCATCCAGATCGTGCGTGGCAATAAATTTTAACCACTGCACAATCATATATTGACCTTGTTTTATTGAATTTGCTTGTTATTTATTGCCTTGCACTAACTACCACATATTTGAAAAATAAAAATAAATATGTAATTAAAAATTTTAATTTTATCTTTTATGTTTTTTATTCGTTGGAAATACTTGTTTTGGGGGAGGGGATATTGTTACAAAAATGGTCGTTTTGGAATGCAGAGGCCGACCTGTTTGGATTAGTTATTGTAGACAACATGATTGGGGTCGAGAATTTATAGAAATAAGCCCTTTTTGTGTAATCTATTTCGATGTATTGCCATCTGCCCTTAATGGCATATATTTTGCAACATCTTAAAGAATCACGTTTCAGGCTTGGTAGACACAGAGATTGTTTACAGATATATGAGAAGCCCCCCCCCCACGCGAGCATGTACCTGGCGTCAAACTATCATCGTTCATCTCACACTACAATCAACAAATTGTATTACCTTCAGGAAAGGAATTTGAGAGGGATTTCCGCAATATCAGTTCCGGACTTAAATTCCCCCATTTGACCGTTTCTATTATATTCAGAAATCTATTCAATTCGCGATTTTGGCCATCACAACGGCTAAGGAATACGTGAACAGCCCGAATATTCATGAGCATCAAACTTTTTACATGAATGTTTCCATTTATACGATAGGTGTGTAAAACGTGGCATCGCTCTTTGACAGTAGAAGACTAAATTGTCGATATCTAAACAATCTTGTAATGTTTAAAGTAGCATCTATTTTATTCCTGGGCATAAAAAATATGTTGAGGTGTTCCAAACTTTCAAAGATAATAACAAAATGGCATTATTTGTCATGGATGTCCTGTTTTTAAGAGAAGATGGCATAATATGAGGGTCACGGTCCGACCAAGGTCTTCACAAATTATTATTGATCCGGGTGGCTTAGGGGTATCGCCTACTCGATGGTCGTGCTTATACCTCGTATGTTATACTCAAATACCTCACTCACATGGCCATTTTAGGTAAGGGTTACCAGACGTTTTGGACAAAATATTTGCAACTTTGAGGGTATAATTGGAAAAAGTAAAAAAAGGATCATAAATTGTCAATAGATTTTTAGGTAAAATTCCATTCCATATGTTTTTAAATGTAAAAATGTGTTGTGGGAATTTGGGGATGTACAAACTTTTTCCACGAGTTTTTCCTAACAAACTCTAATTCGCTAACCGATGGGTCTAAGCTAATCAATGGGCAGTAATTAAATAACAAACGGATCTCATTATAAACCTAATGGAAATATTTAAAATGTTCTCCCTAATGTATAATTTTTTCGAATTAGTATGATTACTATGATGACCTTCTTATGGAGGTGGTTTACATTAATGGCCTTTAGGAGTGACATTGTTTTCTTAAAGAATACAAATTCCTTATTCATGGAACAGATATGAATTTGTTTGTGTGTTCTACTGGGGACAATGTTTCTAGATGATCACAAAAAAAGAGGATAGGTTACTGCAGTTCATGAAGCAGCGATTGCTACAACTCAAGTCTTCTGAGTGTAGTGCACTGTTATATCCATGGTTATGGTTCAGCTTCTTGGCATATGCCCACCTGTTGTGAATTATGATATGACATAGGATTTGTTTGAGTTGTGATGTGATCAGTGGTTCGAAGCAATAGTTTAGCGTGAGCCGACAGTTTGAACTTGTGCAATCTGGTACCGTGTTTTACATCGCGAATAGTGGCGTCATTTTAGACAGCAGAAAATTGCTAAAAATCCACCCTGATGCATAATATACGGATTAAAAACAAGTCGTAAAATATATAATTTTATATGACATGTGTTATTCTTTTATAGAGAATTTTTCAGTTTGTAGTGATCCTGTTTACAGACTAACCAAATTCTTAATTTTGATGGCCAGTCCTTCTCTTAGCCGTGTCAGTTGCGATAGTCAATGAGATTTACAGCGGACATGTGGAAAGCGTTGGAGACGAAACAAGGCTAAAGTTATTAAAAAAAGCACTATCTATAAGGCAGCAGTAATGAAAGGAAAAGCCCTTACCCCCCTTGTCAGTTGTAACATGAATTAAACGGCATATCTGGTAACTGTTCTTGTATGCAAATTTTATCAGCTTCGAATTGTGTCAGTTTACAATTTCCATAGTAGGCCCTATTGTGTAACCAGATACTGATATAATCGTGAATATCGCAATGTAAATTAGCGTAGTTTTGTTTGAAATTGTACCGCACGCAATAGTTTGATAATTTTTGAGTTAGGTACTGTGTTTAGCTTTAGGGGGGGGGATTGAATACATGTTTGTCTATGCCTTGTGCACAAATGATTCTGAAATTTTTAATAATTCTATTTATTTACCCTATAGCCTTTTAAAGGGGGATGGCCCGATTTAAGGATTTATGAAGGGTGTTCATCTGATAGATTGCCTTACTACACATACCCCATCGGTAAGTTGTCGCGCCTTGATATGTCAATTCTTTTGATGAGCGAGCTAAAAACGTGATTTTGTAAGCCCATAGATTTTTTTTTTACGGTGTAAAATTAGTATGGTCGACCAACAATGGGGCACATTTTCGCTCATAACTCCAAACCAAACATCCTTTGGCTCTAAGATTTCACAAGGGTATATGAGAAAAAAAATGTTGCTTTCTTCTGATACCAAAATGTGACCACTTCCGGGAAAATCTGGGGCTCCTGGGGGACGAGGCTATTAGCGTCGGGCCATGGACCTTTAAACGACACTATAGGTAAAGTGCTGAAATAAAATGCTGTGAGCAGTCATACAATGGAGAATCACCAAATAGGGTAGGAAGATCTACATACATATAACCCGGGAGCTAGCAGGATCATTTGTAACACATCTCAAGTAAAAAAAGGTTTGAGTGATTAAAATAAGGTTGAAGATTGATTCTTATATGGTATGACCCTGAACGTGATTCTGAGCTGCAGCAATTTGACATTAAGGAGAGTTGGGCCCAGACAGGAGTTTGTACAGGGTCAAAATTTTTCAATTGATCAATTGTTGAAAAGCTATTACCATGGTTATTGTTCTAACCATCACTAAGGATTAAGGGAAATGTATAGTTGTACTATCTACTAACGATAATAAGTTTAAGCGTTATAGGCTTAATATAATAGAAAAAAAGATCAATAAAAAGTGCGTCAATTTCAGTTTGTTAAAGGGTGTCAAATTTTAAAGTATTCCTATTTAGATATGTATAAAAATGTGCACGAAATGATTGATGTGAGTTCATTAGGATTAATAATTTTAAGCGAAAGTTTTTGACTGTCTAAAAATTAATTAGTACCGATATGTAGGGGCACAGAAGTGCGTCAACGCCATTGCATTCATATAGGGCTTAAAAAGCTGGCATCTGGCCACTTTTCACTCAATAATATGAAATTTCGTCAATTTGTTCTCAAAGGATTGTCTAGGCCCTTGGAAGAACAGATATATAATTTTACACATAAAAATAACCATTACCCAAAAACAGAATGGAACATTGTTATGAGGATAAATGGACCATCAGGTAATTTGTAGGGCCAACTTTTGTTTAAGTTTTGCATAATCTTTAATCAACTAATATATGTGTCTATTATATGAATATTTTTGACGCGTAATCTCCTGATATTAAACCACAAGGTTATTAGACCATTCAAACAGTGTGCATAGCGTGTGAAACATGCACACGGCGTGCGTGTTCTTGTGGTTGTAAACGGCCCATTTCGTGTCTGCTGAATTTAACGTGCCGGCGATCACGTTAATTACCGAAAATCGTTATGTTTACCCATGACAGGAGCTGTGATTTTGCGTCTGTCTTAATCATTTCGGTTGTAAGAAGGCTTTTGTATTCTAAAAGCCTGCTACAACCTATTGCAAATAATATCGCTTTGTTGATAAGATCTGAGGGCGCACTATTTTTTCAAATGTGTCAGTGTCTCTTTAACTGTTTTCCCCATACGTTCTTATAGCAAAAGCATTGGGAGACACTCAAATAGACCATGGGACTATTGCACTGATCAAGATGACAAGTATAATCGCTTTTGCTTGATGAATATAAGGTTTCAGTTGATTTTGCATCTAGATTAGTCCTAATACGACAATTTTGTAGATGGCATAAGATTGGCAGAGACGACTACAATAAGTATTATTGATTGTAACATGCATGCTGCACGTCGTTAGCGGATTCCTATGAACCCAAGTTAAGTGGTCAGAAGATTTTAAACAGGCGTATGGGATACATTAGATTAGTTAACAGAAAGATAGGGTCGTGAATGAAGTTTTTTGAACTTCTTAGATGTGATGTGCAGAACCTCGGTTTTATCTTCATTCAGCTTTCTAATCATTAGTGAGGACCAATGCCCACTTTGATGGTGCGATTAATTGTTCAAGTTTTGGGTGATATAAGAGTGCCCGATATGTGTTCAAGATGACATTAACTGGGTTGTCGATCAGCATATATCATTCTCTAAAAACCATAGGATCAATTATGTCCTCTAGAGGAGAATGTGTACATTGTGAATGATTAGTGGTCCAATAATTCCGTTACCTTGTGGAACACCTCAAGGGGCGTGTGTTTGGTGTTCAGAGATTAGTCATTAATGACGATGGATTGGGAGCGATCTTTGAAATATTTGATGTAAACGAATGATTAAAGCTGGGAGGCCGTGATTCTCATATTCTTGTGGCCAAGGCGTTGAAGAAAATTATGTTCTTGATTAATTTAGTGTTCTAAAATACCGTTCTGTGAATGTCGAGTCACGAGTGTGTAGCCAGTTTACTCCTACACATGAAATTGTGACTGGATTCATTTCATTATTTAATTAGCCAGGATAGGCAACGGTGTTTTTGCTTAGTCTCAGTTAAAGGGTTGCCGTGCCAGGTCGACGTAGTTCTGTGGCCGGACACACTGTTAGTTTTTAGGCATACGGCCCTTATTCAGGTCTAGTAGTCATCGTTCTGCTTTAGGTTAGCAAGGGTTGTATGGCCAAATCACAACCTTGTTTTTTCAGCTGTGTTATTTGTCCTAATGAATAAGCACCTTTTTGTCGCTTTATTGGGTTTTATCATTCGCTTCCACATCACTGTCAGCCTTCGACCGTGAGAGGATTCATATTTTTTCAGCTTAATGCTGCTTAGGTAGAATTGTAGAATCAAATACTAACACTTGCACTACTCTTTTAGGAGGTATAGTTGAGCAATACACAGCTGTTTGACAAAACTGTCTATTTTATTTTTAGTGGCATTTTTTTTAATTAGACACATTCAGTGATTTGATAAATCAGCAAAATCGAAATAAATCATCAAAATCAGATTTAGCATGTACGTAACAAGTTGACAGGTATCTAAAATCTTACCATGCAATATGATAAGACCAGAAGCATAAGAAGAAACAACTAATGTTAAGGACAGAATCGGGAGATTTTAGTCATTTACTGTCCGAACGGACACTTACTACAACACGTGAATTGAATGGAGCATCGCCCATATTGGATACATACTGCCGTTTTCTTCCTTTTTCTTTCAATTCTATCAGCTTGGAAAATAGTAACTTTATGAGGAATTCTACAGACTATGCCTTCACTTTGTAAGCAATATTTCTTGCATAATTTCAAATATTTTTTCAAATCACTGATCGGTCTTTTAAGCAAATGGCGCCCGCAATTTGACAACTGGGTATATAAGTGGTGGACAATGCAAGACCTTCTACCTCTGCTCGCAAGATTCAACAAAATCGTTTGCTGAATCGTGCCATTATAGACCTATAAAGGTCTCAATGGCATGTTGTGGCGCCCTCTATATGCTTATTCCCATAGAAAGGCGTATTAAACTAGATTTTGATGGAAATCATATGCTGCCAGCAATTTGGTATTTTCATCCAAATATAGTCGACACATGTTGGCATTAAATACTCACCATCTTAGTTTCCAAAGTGTGTCGCTCTTTGTTGATATTTTGTTTTTCTTCTCGTTTTGTCATAATTTTGAGACTTTCAAACAGTGTGAATAAGAGAATAACGATTATGTTTAGGTAACTCAATACAAAAGCGTATTGTGATTGTCGAATTACCGTCTGCTGGTTATCTTATACATTGTATATCGTCAACGAATTCAAGTCATGGAAATCTTCAAAAAGAATTAAAAATTTAAAAATATAATAAATAATATACATAAAATTGGGGGGTTGGCTAATTTTTCAGACGTGCTCTGTTTTGTTTTTTAAGCGTCTGGTATGTTTTTTACGTAAATAAACATAACTCCTACTCGAATTTTGCAACTTTCATGTAGAGTATAGAGCTTTGGTGTATTCATTGCATTGTGCCACTCATCTCAACAATTGGGGTCGCTTAATTTCAGCAGCAAATTTCCAATTATGCCTTGATTGTTTCATTAACATATCCCAATTCAGTTTGATTTTCCTTTTGATACATTTTGGGTGCAAGGGGATGCATGCAGTTTTGGTTGTTTTAATATTCATTCAACATTAAAAAAATAAGGGGGGGGTGTTGTTGGCGGTCTCCGAAATTTCATGGCCAATGGAAAACTAGTTGGGAGGATGATTTCTGTTTGTAGAGTGCGATCTGTGATTTGTTAAATAAAATGCTTAAATAAGTTTCTTTTAGTCATTGTATATATTATAGCGAAACATATTAAATAATTATTATATTCTTATATAATTTGATTTAGATAGCTCAAATTAGATATTATAATTTACAGAATCTGATAACATTGTTAATTTTGATGGTCACTCTTCTCGGCACTCCATTGTGAGGAGGCTCACTACCTTCGTTGTTGAGTCCTCAAGCTTGGTCTACAATAACATTTTATGTTATCTGATAACGTCTCACAGGAACTTCCCCTGTGCGGAAGGCGTACGAAACCTTTGTGAGTCCAGCGGCTACAAAACAATATTTAATAATAATAATAATGTCTATTTAGACGATTGTGTAGGCGTCAGCTTAGTTTATTTCGCTTAATGCTTAGTAGCTCGGCGAATTGTCAGTATGCGTTATATTCATCATGCTTTTATTCAATGCGTTCTATTTTGCTTAAGCTTATTGGTAGCTCGCCTTTTTATATATGTGTAATTCACACATGCTTTTATTCAGTGTCTTGCTTTAGTTGTGGTTGTGCTTAATTTTAGGCAGGTTCCCCTATAAAGTGCTGATGGGACAGCTCTTCAATTGTATGTACTTGCTGTTGCTTAATTATTTGCTTACCTCAATTCTTAGGACGCCCCTTAAGACTCGGTCTGCGTAAGTCACCAGCCGCTGATGGATGGGCCTATGATAGATTTTTGACGTTGCTTTATACATGTCTATATAGATAGGCCTATATAGTTTTGCTGCTTTGCTGAAGCCTTATACGTTATGAAATTATGAAATAAATGATGTTCATTACTGTACATGGACTAGATTTTGTAATTGTCTACAATAATTTGTTGATCTCTTGATTGGCTGGAACAAAGATATGGCAATTTAAAAGCGTTGTGCTGCACAGGTTTAGGTCATGTTGTAATGGGTAAGCCGCAGAATAGTGCTGGGGATATGTCATGCAACAGCTTCCATTTTCCTCTTCGGATCATAGGGCAGAGTAGTAGAGAGTAGGATGTATCATTTTATAACACGTTTCCCGAGATATGGCTGTTATCACAGTTGATGCAGTGTGTATCACGAAATGGCGCCAAAAAACACATAGTCGACTAGTTCCTAATTTATCATTGTGAAAAATTTAATGGGTTATATTAAGATATTTTAAAAGATATTATTTATACGCCATTTAACGCATTTATGTTGGCTAAGTCGAAGTAAATAAATACTCATATTATTTTGTCCATAATTTAAAGTAATTAAATGTACTGGGTAAGTGATTTTTTATGTATTATGAGAATACCACTGCAACTTTTCAGGTCAATCTTTTCAGGTCAATCTGTTGGAATCGGGCGATATAAGCCCAAACCCTGGCCCTACCTCTACTGAGCAAAAATCTGATTATGACTTTGCTTTTCCTAAGCAAGCCCCCAAATCAGTATACTTGAGCTAAACAACTGTTCCATGCAACTTGTCTGTCTACCTGTGGAGGTGTGGCAACACATAACTGTACTTGGTATAAATGCCTCAATTAAGAAACGTTGTCGTCGTGGTAAGAGGGGTGGGCGGCGTCCCAAATGGGATACTATTAGTCAAAAAATCTCTAGGTTGGACACTACTATAAACACTATATTCCAAATCCCAGTTCACATCACACAACGTGAATTCGTAAGACCCAGGTCAAAACAGATAACACAGAAAATTTGTTTGGAAAATTTGAAGCCAATAACTCAACATGTTGAATCAAATTTTAACTTTTGCATACTTAATGCTCAATCAATCAGAAATAAAGAAAATGATTTCACTGAACTTATCTTAAGTAACAACTTAGATTTGGTGGCAATCAGTGAAACTTAAAACCCAATGATGATGTAGTCATTGGAAATATCACACCCAATGGTTATTCTTTCCATCATACACTTAGGTTGAATAAACGTGGTGGCGGAGTTGGGATTCTTTTCCGTTCAAGTCTTTCTGTTTCTGTAAAGCATAATGTTGCAAACTATATACTTCATTTGAATCTTTCCATGTAGAGATAACTTCCAACTCCAGGTCAATCCGCCTGGTAAATGTTTGCCGTCCCCAAAGTTCACCAAGAGCGAACTTTGGACTTTTCATGCATGAGTTTGAGAACATGATTAATGATTATTTGCTACACCCTTCTGAGATAATCTTTACTGTTGATTTCAATATTCACATGGATGTTGTGGATGACCCTGAGGCCAATCGCTTTAAAGCATTACTGTCATCATATGGCTTGATACAGCATATCTCTGAGCCAACCCATGTTGGCGGCCACTGTCTCGATCTGCTCATAACGCATGATAATACAAAACTTATTGACGATATTCATGTTCATCCTGGTCTATCTGATCACTTTGTGATTATATGTAAATTGACACTGCAAAAACCTCAACCTCCAGTAGTTTCTTTAACAATACGTCGTCTAAAAGCAATTGATATCAATGCTTTTCGAAAGGATGTGGCTTTGTCACTCTCTAAGACTGACTTCTTAACTGCAGATTTAGACTCCTGCATTGAAAGTTACGAGAACATCCTTAGCTGTGTCTTTGAGAAACATGCACCAGCACGAACTAGAACTGTTAGACTTCGTCCTCACAGCCCATGGTTTAATGATGCCATAAAAACTGCTAGGCAAATCCGTAGACAATATGAACGAAGATGAAGACACACAAGACTTGAAGTTGATCGACAAATATATCGTAAACAGAAACATACTGTGAATAACTTAATTAACCGTGCCAAAATTGAGTACTACTCTTCACAAATCTTGGAGAGTTCTGGTGATCAGAAACAACTTTTTAGTATTGTAAATGGATTATTGCACAAAAACAAAAAACCGGTATTACCCAACAGCAATTCTGATGCTGATTTGGCTGAAAGTTCTCTAAGTTTTTCAGTGATAAGATTGTGACAATTCGTAATCAATTTTCTAGCATAGGTACCAATTTAATATAGTCCAGGCTACAGATCCATTGATACCTAATATCAACCTTGTTTATTAGATATATAATGTTTTTCAACGGTTTCTAGACCAGTTTTTTATGCTGATTCTGAATCCGATGGATGCCAGACGAGCAACCTTGAGCATTTCTGTAAAAAGGCAAAAAATCAAAATGGCCACCAAAACACAAAACATTCATCTCATGTTCACTCAAAAGGTGTGATTTTTCACCCTGACTCGTTTAAACATTCATTGTGACCAATTAACATATGATTCTGTAACCACGTAATCAATGAATTCAATATAGCCGCCAAAACAATAAAGTGTCTGATCGTGATCTATTTTTGACTACAGGTTGGTAATTTGGTATCGATCCTGGTGTTTTGGCAGTCAAGAAATTAATTAAAATCATAAGACATATTTTTAAAAACGTAATAATAAATTCCGTCATTATAGGATCCAAAGATGGCTTCCGATACTCAAAGATGGCTATAATTGATAGCTGTGTCTAACCTAGTACTGCAATGTTTGTGTGTATCCCTGTAAGTCAATCAGATCAATGTACACATCATTAGGTAATCAGAGGAATCGATACATGTAACATGCCATCCAAAATGGGTATCCAATATGGCTGGAAATGGCACTTACAAAGCGGCGAAAAATCCGATCACTAATAGTCTAGAGAGATATGTGTCTTTGTTTTTGGTAGGTTTTAGGCGTCCATTGGCATCCATGTTGGGATATTTGATGAATAACGACTCAATGACACTTTAGATAGCCTTACTGGGGTTTTTGGAAGTGATAATTCAACTAAA
>JAMKCH010017435.1:0-24967 GCA_023653785.1 Ophioderma brevispina
CCCTTACATTTTAGTCAATCCTATAAAAGGAAAAAATCCCAAACATGGAGAATGATAGAGTAAGTGAAATAAAATACCTTGGCGGCTCCGGTTTCGCGGATCACCTGGGTTTTTCGCGATCACCTGGCTTGAATGACCCCTGATGACCTTGTCTTGACCAACTCAACACTCGACCCCACAGTTTCCATGTCCTACACCACCCGCTACCGCCCATTCCGACCTCCTTTGACCCTTGAATGACCCCCTTGATGGCCTTTGATCCACTAACGCAATAAAACTCGGTCTTTCTGGACGGTCAAGTTGGACTCACCCACAAATTTTCAGGAACGTGCGACCTTTGGTCTCCGAGGAAATACAGACGAGGTTCAGACAGACAGACAGACAGACGAACAGACTACCGGTATTAATATATAGATTGGGTTAGAGTCTAGTCCTATTTTATAGGGCCACATGTGGTGGGTCAGATGTGGCGCAGTTTGGATCAAAGCGTTCGCCCCATAAAGCATTGGCGGTTTAAGAGCAGAGTGTCCAGCAGCTTCGAGCATGCTCCCCCAAAAAATATTGCTCCAGGTCCCCCTCGGACCACACCTTAGTCCCACTAAAGTGCGTATTGGCGTTGCTTCTTGACGCTAAAGGGGCTCCCCATAAATGGCCAACATTGGTAAATAGGCCCAGCTGAACATTGAACACAGTTTTCAACAAATTCGGTGCACTGGGTAACGATTACCCCGGTAGGACTTTTGGGAAGTGACAGAACCGGTTTCGTGGTACAATAACGTATTTTTCCACAGAAATTTTACTGCTATATCTACTCTGATTCGCACTTAGTTTGTAGCAGCTATGTTTGGTTCACTTGACGTAATATTGGATATCTCATGAAATCTACACTGTTAAAAATGTTCAGTAAAAATACCATCGTTTTGACTGGGCGCGGACCACAACAGTTAATCATGTTTTTTTTGCAGTTATTGCCCGTTTCGAGTCCCTTTTACAGTTATATTCACGTTTCGAGTCCCTGACGGTGAAAATGAAATGTATTTAAAAGAACTTTTAACAGTTGTTACGGTCCAGAGCCGGCAAGCAATTCACTTTTCTTTTGTGGGTGGAAATTCACTTTTTGACCTGGTGGAAAACCTTTTAGCGAGGCGGAATAGCTAACCTATCGTGCAGTTTGTGATAAAAGCATGAAATTTGGCACAGATGTAGAAAAATGTAGTACGAACCGATCAAGATCATTAGCCATCGCATTTTGCATCCCCGTCGGCCATTTTCCAAGATGGCCGCCAAAATGACCATTTTAGGCATATTTTGTTAATATTTCAACACCTGCCTTTTACTTATGCCTATACTAGGCATAAGAATATGCTAAATGCATGTTACAATGTTTGTCCAATCACAGGCCATTGTAAAATGTGTCCCTGTCGGCCATTTTCCAAGATGGCCGCCAAAATGACCATTTTAGGCATATTTTGCTAATATTTCAACACTGGCCATTTACTTATGCCTATACTAGGCATAAAATATGCTAAATGCATGTTACAATGTTTGTCCAATCACAGGCAATTGGAATATGTGTCCCGTCGGCAATTTTCCAAGATGGCCGCCAAAATGACAATTTTAGGCATATTTTTCTAACATTTCAACACCTGCCTTTTACTTATGTCTACACTACGCATAAAATATATGCAAAATGCATGTTACAATGTTTGTCCAATCACAGGCCATTGCAATATGTGTCCCTGTCGGCCAATTTCCAAGATGGCCGCCGAAATGACCATTTTAGACATATTTTGCTAATATAGCAACACCCACCTTTTACTACTCTCTATACTACGCATAAAAACCTGCTACATTGAATGTCTAATAATTTAATTAAGGTTACAATTTATTTCAATGATATTAAAGGCGTGTTACATAATTGTGAATAAGACTTTGCCATTTTGCAATCGTAATTTCAAAATTTGTGATAATCATAAACATCATACATTGTAGTCGCACAAAGCTCATTAAAGTGATGAATCTCAAACTAAGTTACCCCAAAACAAGAAATATCCCTTGTGGCTATCAACTGATATTGCATTGGTAATATTACAGAATCATTGAATCACTGAATTGTTTCTTAACAATTCACTGAATTGTTTCTTAACCACAAATTGAGGAAAATCCTGTCCTGCATGGATACCAATTAAAGCATCTCGACTATCTGCCGGAATGAGTTGACGTTCATCAACATTATCACCTACACTATTGTGTAAAACTCGTATATCACTTTATACAAGTCAGAATAATTTTGTACCATCGGGAATCTAGACCCAAGTAAAGAATAAAACATAGCCTACTTTATTCACCTGGCAATTTCTTTTGTATTTAATTATTAAGTGCGTTATTAGGAGTTGTCATGCCTTATTGGGTCAAAGGCCGCGTCATATTGTATGAGCTACCAAGTATCAAAAAAAAAATCTTCCCAGTTCCAAATCCTAGTCACAGTTCAGTTCTGGATCTATGTAGAAATTGTATTAGCTAAGACAACAACATCAGTGTCTACAGTCGGGACAAGTATTTTGTTATGGTTATGATGTGTAGCATGGGCTACAATGCAACATCATGTGGCTATCAGCCTCTTTGTGAGAGAATGAGAAGAGAGAGACAGTATCCGCCAATAGGAGTTTGCTCAGAACACATTCACCATCAGTGATAACAAGTAATCTGTTGTTGATCAAACGATGTTAGATCTAAGAGCACTTACCCGTAAACAAAAGGCAGGGATCTGCCTCGTGATTTTTGAAAAGTGGCAAACTGCAAAAAAAATGGCATTTAGGGATTTAAGGGATATATTCCTATCCCATACCAGATCCACACACGAGACCTTACGAAATGTATGGAATACATGTCTTAGCGGCAACAGACCTTAGCATCTAGACGATGACTGATCCATTAAGAACTAGAGCAGTTGTTCCAGAAGTCTCAGATTGTGCCTCGTGGAATTTAAGGTTTCCGTGTCGATTCTGACAATTGTTTGTATGCAAATGTTACAACAGGAAAAATACATCCCCTTTATATTAATCAGCTCAAATGTATCTAATAGAGGCCAAAGTGCTGATCCCCATAGACCCTGTGGGCATTGCACAAGGTCTATCATTGCTTGCACCCAATCAGTGGCGTAACTAGCATGTTGGGGGCCCGTGGACAAAACACCAACCGGGGCCCCAAGGTTAGCATGATTCATCGTGCTTCTTCGCAGTGGTGCCGACTTTTGTATGGTCCTTCATCATTTTCACTTTTTATTTATGCGTTTTCCTGTTTTACCATAGGTCACCTGGCTTATAATGCAAAACAGCCTATGTAAAATTGACCCACAAGATAAAATTACTGGCCAGATGCATGAAAAATCGTGCTACCCGCAATACACAAAGACTGAAACAACAACCATTTTTTTATCTATTAGGCCCAAGCACCATTTCTGCAGAAACTGTGTTGTGGGACAAGGTTCGATTGGTGATAGTCCCGTTCTCAAATAATCCCAATTTGAAATTTGAAGAACATAATATTTTATCATTACCCTTTGAAATCTCGGGGCTAAAGGATGTTTGGTTGGATGTTATGAGCGAAAAAAATGTGCCACAGTTTTGGGTCGACCCAATAGTAATTACATAGAGCTCTTTGGGAATACCAAATACGTTTCAGCTCTCACATCACAAAACGGAACAAATATCGGCGTGAAACTTTACATATGGGGTTTTGGAGTGAAGGTCATGTCTCTCAAGATGAAAACTTTATATACTTAATCGAGGTCGCTCCCCGTTAATAAATATTCTTTCAGGGATGAGGAATGTGCCATTGTGTCAAAACACGGAAAAATGGTCCAAAATTAAGAGAAAACATAAGTCATTGGGGCCCATAACGTGTGTCATGAATCCACGCTAAACAAAAGTATGCTGTATAGTCTTTATGGGCCCCTCCAGGGCTGTTGTATCCAAACTCTCTTTTTTTCTCAGATTATTGGGGCCCCAATCATTTTCTAGAAAAACTAGTGAGGTCAGATTTGCCATTGGTGTCAAAGAGGCCCAGAAGGGATTCAAAATTA
Source organism: Ophioderma brevispina (assembly GCA_023653785.1). Lineage (NCBI taxonomy): Eukaryota > Metazoa > Echinodermata > Ophiuroidea > Amphilepidida > Ophiodermatidae > Ophioderma > Ophioderma brevispina. The sequence goes on from JAMKCH010017435.1 coordinate 4,085, forward strand.
AAGTCACAGAAAACCACCAAACAACTGCAAGATCCATGACGAGGGTCACTGAATCCAATGCCATTATAATTTGTTATCTTGGGGCCCTGGTAAATGGCCCATAGTAATTTTTAAATGCAGACTTGCCTACGTTGACATTAAGATAGGCCTCTCGCTTATCGGTATCAGGCAGGCTAGAAGGGCCCCAGGATTAATAAATGCAGCGTCAAAGCATTAGGCCTTGTTTTGAAAAGCAAATCTTATAGTATTTTGTTCCCCTCTCTCTCCCTCCCTTTTTCCCTCTTTCTCCCTTTTCCTTTCTTTTTCTCTCTTTCTCCTCCTCTCTCTCTCTTTTTCTCCAATCTCTTGGGGGCCCTAACCTCTCGGGGCCCGTGGACTTTGTCCACCCTGTCCCTATGGTAGCTACGCCCCTGCACCCAACCACTACCTATAACCAATCTCCAAGAGTCTTAAGAGCTGCCATCTCAATATGGAGACCTCCATGAGGACATGATAACAAATTTGTTTTTTTCCGTATGTTTCTGGCCATTTCCACTGGATTTGCTTTGCTAATACATAGTGACTGATCAAAGCGATTACTGTTGTTTGTCCTGAATTCAGATGTTTCACTGTATTCAAGATCACATCCACGGAGTGCTTGATCATTGCCACTGCGTGAGAACTTTCACACATCTTGTTTATGGATTATGATACAAAAGTTCTTTAAGTCATAATCAGGTTTTATGTGGCACAACTATATGATAATCACATGATAATTTCATTACTAGTTCTGTATAATGCATTCTATCCGAAAAGCAGATAGAGGTCTATTGACCACTACACTTCCCTGAGGCAAGACACATGAATTAAGAACTGTGGAAATTCATGTTAAAGTGAAACATGCTATAATCAATAAAACATGGTTACTGAGTTATCCATTTTCATTCGTTATAACAAGGTATCACCGATGACTTGTGGATACGCAAAGAAGAATTTGTTTGATATTTTTGGCAAATGATGTTTGTATAGGATATTTAAGAAATAACAGGTCATGCGTTTTAAACTCGCAGACTTTGCATCACACATTAAATTTGGTCACAAACTACTTCAATTTCCCTATTTGTGTCAACTCAAAAAGTAATCATCTTATTATAGGGGGGGGGGGGCAAAAGTATAAATTATAAAAGCTGAGGCCATAAGAAAGCTCACTACATACATAGCATTTTATTGTACAGGGTGACCTTGAAGATAAACAAGGTGAAATCTCAAAAATGAAATGTATCAATTGAACTTCAATTACAGATTATTTTATTTGGACTAGGAACAGTGTCAAATATAAACTGATGTACAACTGTAATTCACAATTGTTTGTTAACCTTTTCAGTACAGGGTGATCCCAAATTTGTCAACAAAAGTTTGGATAATTTCGGCCAACACATTTTAACCAAACATGCAGTATGCTTTATTTCTTGAGTAATATCTGTGACGGTTACTTTGCAATACCCAAAAATATTAGTTGAAAGTAGTTTTACATGATATGTATGTAATGTCTTTAAATAACCAAATAAAATGCTTTTGGCGGCCATTTTGAAAGATGAATGTTTGATTTAAACTTATCCCTTTATCTCCATAAACCTTGTTGTAAGTTTAAATTGTCCTGTTAATATTTTCAGACCATTAAAATAAAATTTTAGGCGTCATGTCACCGGTATTTTAAAAGTGCATGCATGTGATAAACAATAAAAAGCAACTTTTCGCGGCCATTTTGAAAAATGGCTGCCGAAACCGTCAGGAGTAAAAATTGAAGTGGCTCATGATCTCAATATTTTAAGTATATATTACTCTGCTTATATACAAAATCCCTTGCTTTTATCACTAAATGCACAATTATTACGTATATTTTAGCTATGCCGCTTCGCTATTTTCAGCCCATATGGTCAGCCGTTCCGCGGTGTTTCTGAGCTTTCCGCAACCTGACCAGGTTTCGGAAACACCGTGAATTCAATAACCTATTCAACAATCTATACAGCTTTATTCCGCCATGGTTGTTGAATTCGTAAGCTGGTCAGGTAAACCTGGTCAAGTTACGGAAACGCCCGTCGTTCCGGCGCTGTTCGTATGAAACCTTCTGGGCTGCTGAACTAAAATGAAAATGGAATTATTTTTTGTTCGATCGGTCCATACAAGAGAATTCCACATTCTTGGAATAAGCACAAACCTCCGCGCATGGCATCTAAATCTGCAAACTGATCAAATCAATGGATCGTGCAAGTTTTGTATTAGGGCGAGGTCGAAAGTAATTGAGGTCTAAACATGTCATGTTAAGGACGTATTGTGCAACTTTGTGATAACAGCCTGAAATTTTCCACAGAGATAAATTAACCTCAAATGCAATAATTATCGATATGTTGGCAGTTGACCTGTCCAAATATGGCCCTAAAGAGGTCGTTTTTCAAAATGGCCCAAAAATTCCCTAATATGATCGAAGTACAAATGAAACTGTCATTTTCAGGTAATACTTGATGTATTGCATGACTCAATCTGTTTCAGTCCTGTGTGCCCTTCATATAAAGAGGCAGTTTCAGTTACCATACGTAAACGGTGACCGATCGACTGCACTGAAACGTCCGGTGTGTGGTGAGTAGAGAGCAAACACATTCTACAAAATCATCAATTAATCAAAATATGCGTAATCCAATGTCATTCCCGCTCAAATATGTAGGTCCGCAGCATATCTTCCCTCTAACATTCTAAAAACGGAATTGTGAAAAATATGATGGAGGTTGGTAGCTATCGCGTGAGATACCTTGATAGTCATCTCACAAAATGAGCAGTTTTCGAACCCCTTTCAACGCCCCCATTGGAACGCATGGTAAACATAGACCACGCCGCATGGCAACCCACTTTTTGACTGAGTTTAGCATTTCGTTGACTAACGTGACTGACGAAATGTGTAAATCGGAACGTTGCGACTGGTTACAGGTCTGCATAGTGTGGGTTTTGGAAAGTTCTGATGACAAGCTACAGCTGGGCGTTTTTTGATTGTGAATCAATGACGTGGTTCTCTGATATATGGATTTTTGAAAAATTCACGATTTTTTATCTCCACAACGAAAATATTTCCAGAAAATCACAAGATGTCTAAAGATTCCATATTGATCAAGAATTTTTTGTATTTTTTACAAAGCATTTGATCGCTAACAGCTCTCCGAAATACACAATATGAGCAATGCTAGTGCCACCAAGAAACCGCTTGCATGCCAACTTGAAATGGCAACCTATAATGCAGTTTGTGGTGCTCACTTGGCGGTGCCTGTTCTTTTTTGCAGTTGTGATGTAAAGATCTCCCGGGAAAGATCCCAAATATTTGTATCTCAGTGAAATATGAAGTACGTAATACTTTCATAGCGAGGTATGGGCTTTCGATGTAGAATGACGCATTTCAAAACCAAATGTAATTTCCATTATACATCCGCCGAATTTCAACACGAGTTGGGTTATTAGACCTTCGCCTTATAGCAGTTCCCTCAATTGCTTCTTGAAGAATTATTAATTAACATTAGGTAACGGTCATTATTTACACCAGGGAATGCAGGATTTCAATTCTTTCGGCGAAAATGTCGCACTTCACCCGGCCTTCCGTTAAAAAATCCACATTCCCCTTCAAAGTTCATTGTTTCCTCCTCGCTTCTTGATGAAAAAATCATTCCCCTCTCTCGTTACAATTTTCTTCGCATTCCCCGGCCCTCAATTCCTCCATTTCCCCTGGCGTAAATAATGACCCCCGCCCTTAGTTAATTTTAAAACATTTTCACGAGGGTGGGGGATGGGGGATGGCAATCCAATATAAAGTTCTTAGGGATTTAAGGCTAGCGATCTCAGACCCAGAGGCACTTTGGTGACATTGTAAAAAAATAGAGGTCTTTGGGTAGAGACCGCCAATTGTCCCATAAATAGGGGTTTTTTTTTTAAAATAATGTTATAATTTGCTAAATTATCAAAATGGTCATTTTTTCAAAAACTAGGGTTATTTGGGGAAAAGTGGAGGACCGAAGGTATGGCGGTGGGTAAGACAGTTTGGGAGGGGAAGGAGGGGGAGGATGAGTAGGATAGAGAGTATTTGGGAAGGGAAGGAGAGGGTGAGGTGAATGTAAGGGGGGAGGGGGGTGTAGGGGGGATGAAAGTAGGAAGGGAGTTGTTCAGGGGGATAATGGGGGTGGGGGGGGTGAAGAGAGGTGGATAGTAGGGAGGGTGGAGAGCAAGGATTGAGAAGGTAGGGGGGAAGATTTGGGGTGGAGGGTGAAGAGTGGGGAGGGGGGTATGGTAGGGGGGTGTAGATTGTGAGAAGAGTCTGGATTGTAGGGAGAGGAGTAGTGTGGGGCGAGAGAAAGGGGATGGCTGGAATGTTGGTAGTCAGGGGGGAGTCGAGGTAATGGGGGTGTTTTTTTGGGTTGGGGGGGGTTGGGTGGGGTGTGGCTAGAGAAGGGAAGTGCGTGGGTGTGGGTGAAGATTTTCAATCTCCCCCCCCCCAAAAAAATAGGGTCTTTTGGTGAGAGTGTTAAACCTTTAAAAAATGGCGTGATTTGGTAGACAACGGTGCTGAAAACGGGGGTCTTAAGCTTATATACCTTTTGCGCATTTTGACAGAAAATAATGTAAATTGGTCATGAAATTATTTTCAAATCATTGTGTACAAAGTTCTGTTTGTATAGGTTTGAAGAACCCAATTGAAAATTACAGATTTAAGCTGTAAAAACCCCCCCCCCCTTTCCCCAAAACGCAAAATTTTCATGAAAAAAATCTCAAATTATGCCCATTTTTTACCACAATATGCAAATTAGGCCTATGCCACATTTGATGCAACTGCCTCTCTCTATTTGTGTTTGGTTAAAAAGCTTGAAGGGGAAACCATGAAAATTTTTCAGCCGATAGCTGTAAACTTCCTCCACGAAATGCAAAAAATAACAAAACTCTTAAATTTTGCACATTTTTTGTTAAATATGTTCATTAGGCCAATTTAGGGAGCATTATTGGGCTCATTTGGTTCATAATTATGTTTGTTTATGCTTCTAGAAAATTCCTGAAATTTTCAGATTTGTTTGTATTGTGATTTAAAAAATACAACTTTTGCTCATTTTGGTCAAAATATGCTAATTAGGGTAAAGTACGGCTATCGAATAGACTGGCAAATTCTGTGAGTATATTAAGAGAAAATAGTTGCAGAATGATATTGGTGTTAAATTTCTCTTAAGTAGAAAAACATCTATATTAAGAATATTTGTTTTTCTTTTCACTTGAAAACATTTTTTTCCTCAAATGATTAAAATAGTTTGGTCAAATGCGAGTCAAATGCTTGCAATATTATTATCTTTAGGTACATAATATCAGGAACATACCCTCAAAAATTCAAGTGTATACCTTTTAGCGTTATATTCTGCACATATTTTGTGTTTGAAAGATGACATACCACGGTGCCATGGCAAAATAAAGAAACATAAAAGACTGACCTTTGACACTTGTCTCCAAATGAACTGTTATGTACGATACAAAAAAATGAATAACTTTGCAACGAAATGACCGTTGCAAAAATTCGAAGTGTTCCTGAGTTGCTGAAGAGGCTCTCTTTCAAATATCATACATTTTAAAATCCCACGATGCCGAATACCTTGTTTCAAACCTGAACTGTCCTTAAAAGCCTAGATCAAGTTTCACCGACGCATTCAAAAGAGGGCGCTTTTCAACATGGCCGCCAAAATTTCAATTTTCAAGCCTGAGAAGTGGGCTCTGTGAGTGTAAACTCCTTATGTTTTTACACAGCTTTTCCAAAATGGTCAATTAATCACATCCAGATCATGACTTCCCAATTAGAAGATGTTTCATAACTAGGGGTGGTATTAGGAAGGTAGAACAGCAATCCTGCATTGAACACGGACCGAGGACGGAGGCACTAAATGTAGCTAGATATGGCTCGGGGACCACGCAACACCCCCCAAAATTCTATCCAAAGAAACTGCCAGAGAGTGTAACTTCATGTCGCATTCCAATTGTCCAAAGGCTGGCCCTAGGGGAAACACTCAAACATCCATGAAGTCATCACCATCCAGACCATGGAGTAAAGGGCATCCTTTTCATCATATGCAAAGGGATGCAATTAAGGCTTCCATTTGTTTTAAATAGGTATCCATTTAGCTGCAATACGCCTACATGTCAGCGTTTAGAGGTACAATTTCATAGTGGTCATTTCTGTTTGACGCGTAAAAAACAAGCAACTACGGAAACCGTGGTATTATTAAGCTTCATTATCAATTGCACTAGTGAAGTTCAGACCATCTCAGTAACAGGTTTACTTCAGAATCTTAGTTCAGAGATTAGGAGACTATTTTTTGGTTGCAGAAGGACAATGAAAATGGGTATCTTTTTACTGCAGTAGTCAGTGTTTTGGGAGAGAAATGAAAGTTTCTGCTTTATGATGACATATGAAGTGGTATGTGATGGCCCCCGAACATTGATCCTCAGCTACTTATGAAAAGGATCTGTAAAAACTGTAGACCAAGTTAATTTACTTGTAACGACTTGTTGAACTCACTTCTTCATATGACCCAGTATGGGTCGATACTTTCAATAAGCTGTTACAGATCCTCCTTGATGGCCGACATGCTGCATTACATTTAGAGCTAATATCAAATTCAACTTCGTCCACAAGACCAGCAATGGACACTAAGTAGAACGCTGTAGACTGAGAATGGTTGCCCTAAAGGATAAGGATCTGTCAGCATCATTACTGTTCATGTTCGTTCATCTATTACCTTACAGATACAATTTTCAAGGAAATATGGTTATGTAGATGATCTGACTATGCTAAAAAAAAACCCACAGAGAGTGAAGTGAAGAATATCAAAAGCCTCAAACAGGCCATGAACACTTTAGTTAGATATCTAGGAGAGTGGCACCTAGGCTATATCCCTTGCCACGTTAACAATCACATGTTTTGTAGTTGTCAACTTGGCTCCTACAATCTAACAAGACAAATAACGCTATGCTACCTCCCTTTTTGCGTCAGGTCGGTTGGTAGTCCTTTCCTCTAGATACGTAAGGATTTGTGAGCGAATTCAAGAGTATCAACAGCCTTCCATCTAAACAACAAAGAAGCCAGACGTGAGCTAGAATGCTGCCAACAATATAACACTTGAATTTTCACCGACTGCTACTACATACCTGGAATAACGCATTACAGTACACTGACAGTACACTGTGATAAAATCATTGTATCACAGTGCACTTATCTGTGTTTGGTAGAACCTAATGTAAGATGGGACAGTGCTACCACTATAACCCACATCTGCGTTGTGTCCAAGTGTAATGCCAATCGAATACTGTGCTTTTGTCTGATGAGCAGAATAGCAACACAAAAACTCTCCATTGTTTTTGACCTGATCTTTAACTTCTGAAATATTACTGGTTGCCTACACCAGTTGAACTTCCTCTCAGTGTTTTTGCAAGAAACACTGCTTGCAATCTTTTGAAGGCTCAAGGCAGACACTATCCTAGAATTTTAGAGGCAAATTAAATCCATTCCAACACCATCACGACGTCAATCAAAACAGAGATCAGTGGCAGTATCAACCTAATCCGGGCACCAACTTCTCCCTATGTCATCGTGTCGTTTGCCCCTACCCTGAGACTCTAAAGCTAACGGGACAACAAAGAGGTTACATGAGAAAGGCTTTTCGACATTCTTTTTTCCTTTTTTTTTTTTGCACAAGGTATATTTTTTATTTTTTTTTAATCTCCGAATGGCTCAGATGAATCCTAAAATATGAAAATATACCATCAACAGGTTTGACTTGTCAAGCGCCCTCGCTTGACAACCGGGCATTTCAGCGATTGGGCACATATCTGAAAAGTGCTCGGAGTCTTGGTCCTTGCACAATGTGGAAATTGGTACTTTTATCACAAAGTGCACAATTCATCATATATAGAAGTCTTAACAGCTGGACTCTTAGGCTTTGAAGAAGGTCAATTAAGACGATGTCTCAACTCTCCCAATGGGTAGAAATGAGAGTGAACCAATGTCATTTTATATCCCTAAATCCCTAAATTCCATTTGACCTTTTCAAAAATTAAGAAGTGGCCCCTTTTTGCGGTTATCGTCAGGTTGGTAGTCATTTACCTCTAAGAGCGCAAGGGATATAATCAGTACGAACTCCCTTCTGTTTTTATGCCTATGCCCCCGGGAAGTAAGGAATAAAGAAGAGAAGCAGGGAAAGAAGAGGTTCATGTGGAGTCAACCCGGGGAACCCTCGGGCGCCACGCTATTGAGGATACAAATTGATCCGCTTCTGTCGTGATTTTAAACTTCTTCGTTTGTATTATTTTATCCATTCTTTTGTACTTACGCATTGTGACGATTCCGTTGTCTGAAATGATACAGAAAACGTGCGTTCTGCTTCATCATTTGTACGTTATCATTACTGCAAGTAATACTTGGTCTTGAATCTCTCATGCTATACATCCGGTCACTAATATCACCCATTTTACACAACTATCAATAAAATAAGTTAAAGAAATGATTCATGCATATATGTCACTCACGTGAATTTCAAAAAACGTTGTCTACTTAGACAATTTTACATCACACGGGATATCAAAATATAGCTACAAAATTCTCCAAAGGTTCTTTAAATACTACAGCCGATGACTCCAAAGATGTAAATTTTTTTTGGCGATATTTACTTGGGGTTAACATGTTTGCTGGAAAACAAAACAAAACGACCTATATGAGCGTTGTTGCGCTTGTCTTTCTCTATTCCCAGCTTTGTTTTTCTCTTTGTCTAATTTGATTTGACAACGCTTGAAAGTTAAAACGCAATTGCAAAGGTTGTTTTTTGTTTCACTTACGTATTTGTCGACGGCGGGGTCGACGGAAGATTAATTCTAGTGTATAATCATTAACCAAATAAAAGATAGACCAATTCCGTCGAAATTCAACGTTTTGTCTTTCTCTATTCCCATGCTTGTGTTTTCTCTTTTGTCCCTAAATGATTTTACCATTTGTTGACAAACAGCTATTTCAGTGTGAAAATTGAAACTCAATTGCAAGGTTTGTTTTTGTTTCCATTACAATTTTGTCCGACGAAGATTTTAATTCTAGTGGTTTAATCTCAAATAACCTATAATAGAGAGACCAATTCCCTCGCATTTAACTAAATTCAAATGGACCAAGTTTAGGATCCCACGGAAGGCAAATTAGATTGAATGGACCTTTGTTTTCCTGTTTTCCTTTTCAATTTAAAAAACACAAATAAAAAGTATAGTTTACTACAAAACATTTTCCAATCGGGTGTTCTGAAAAGCCTGTTTTTATATCCACTGCTGTAATGCACTTCTTCACAAAGTTCATTCTGCAGTGTACTGGCGGGAACCCGCTTACTGGAGGATACATTGATCCAGATCCAGTTCCAGATATTTCCAATCTTGTAGGTTTATCAGATATTTGCATTTATTTAGCGCCGCAATGCTCTCTGAGTTGATCGCGCCACCTACTGTTTTGTCTTCCTCTTCTGATCTTGGTGTCCATTCGATTATGCCAGTGTTGTCCTAACGGTTGTCGTTTCTTGTAACAAGGTATCCACTCTTTCTTAGTGTTGATCTTCTGAGTGATATCTTAAACACTTGTCCTGCATCTTAGGTCTTTGCCAACAACTTGTTTTTCTTTGTTGCTCTGTCTTTAGAACTTTGTCTATCTCTCTCTACCTCTCTTTGTATCTATAATTTTCTTTTCGAAGGTCGAAAATTAAAAGTGGTGGCAATTTTCATACAACGTCATTTCCAAAGTAGATACCATCTTAAAGGCAAAAAGGAATACCATTTTGGTGGGTTTTTTTTCAAGGAGTTCAATGGAAGTAATGTAAAGTAAAGTAATGGAAGACTCAGACAATTCTGGCTATTGCATATTGAACCTCTTGACCCAAACAACATACATTTCGACAGAGTCGAAGTCGGCAGAGTAATGCTATTACCTTTAAAATGGCGGCCATTTTGGAAAATGTTGGTTTATGCAAATTGCCATCACTTTTATTTTTGTCATCAAGTATTTTCATGAACTACCCAACCCAATGATCAATTTTAGGTATGATTGCAAATGTTATTATTCCGGCGCTGGTTGGTAAAAACTTAGTACTGCAGCATCAGGTGAAAAGGGGCTTACTATTTCTGAAAGAGCTTTGGTGGCCGTTGAATCGAGTTTTCAGAAAGTCCGATGTAAGTTTCTTGTTTCTGGTTGTCGTCCCTGGTTTCTGTGGCTTCGTAGACAATTCCTGCAGTCATGCATTTGTTAAATCGTATGAAACTTGTGAGGACCACTGACCTCTACACATGGATAGCTGGTCTGAGTCGCCGATTGAAACATCAGGAAGTTGCTTTTTGCCCTTCGCAATATGGTGGGAAATAATGTATATACCTGCTGGTGCGCATATTCCACACAGATGTTCTATTGTTATACAAAATTCCTTTAACTTTGACAATAAAGTGAAGCCATATTGCGGAGGGCAAAATGCAACTTCCTATGGTTTCAATCAGCGACTATTCAACGGTGCGCCAGCCCGCTATCCATGTGGAGAGGTCAGTGGTGAGGACCTGCAGTTACATTCTTTGCGGTCGGCCTGGGTGTTTTTCATTTCTTCGTCTCTGTTTGTTGTGCTGCGAGATTATGCTTTTCAAATTAGGCATGCAACTGTAGCTAATCTTAACAGTGTTCCTATTGAAAATTGCCGCAGTTGATGCCCATGTGAGAAGCATTGGTCTATGAGTTTCGGAACTTGCCCGACGCATGCAGCCGCAGAGTACTAGAAAGGCCTTTATTTTACGTTCCCGTATGCACAGTAACGTGGATTTTGAAAATCTTAATTAGATTTGCAGTTGGGTTTAAAAAAAAAAAAAAAAAATGTGATCAAAAACACTCGTAATCTGTTGACTTACAAAAACTTTGTACAAAAATGTACAGGCGGTTAGTTAAAGAACCATTTGTTGATCATCCTTTCAAAATCAGAAATAAATTTCAAATTTGATCCAAATCTGAGTCTTAATGTTGAGTAAAAATATGCCGAAGATTACTCTTTCAAAAAACTTGAAAATGTTCACTTGCGAAGTTTATCAATGCGGAGGACTCTATCATTGAACCGTACCGATATTGGCTTTCAAAATCTACAAATTAACATGGAACTTGGGTAATACAGGCGGAACTAGCCTTTTATAATCAAGTCCTACTAAAACGGACGCTACAATATACTACTGTAACGGTACTGAAAGCCGAGTAATGGGACGTGCTGTTCACAGGTCGGTCCGATATGACTATCTAGGGGACGACTCTGGCTGCAAATAAACAGCTTTGGTGTGAATGGGAGTTATACACCATGCAAAGCCCAGGACAGTGGAGTTCAATTTTGTTAACAATACAGCGTGGTTGCGATGCGTTGATTCCAGCTATATGTCGGAGCGAAAATTGTTTATATTTCCTTTCACTATGTTTTTCAAAAATTTGCTTTATACTACACCTGCTTGGAACTTTATCTCATTTTAACAACCATTTATACCTATTTAAAGTTAGTAATACAATCAGTAACTAGCAATATGACATCACTTTGGCGCGGAAAATTCAAATTGTCAAGTGGACTCGTGCTCGCCTTGTATTTACAGCGGTAAATGTCTATCGTGATTTATAAACTTGGGCCAAAGATGCGGCTGTGTAGCAGACGTCCGGCATCACTGATCATCTCGGATTGAACGAGCTTGCACGTAAAGTTGCCTTGTGCATTTCATTAACGAAGAGTTGCGGTATGCCTGGACGTTAGTTGAATATTGGAGCTGACAGTGGGTTGAAACCTAATATGTTTTCTTCGGCGCTTTTGCTTGTGTTTTTTCTTCGTGCGATAGTTTGAACTGATTTTGGTGAGTCGGTATCCTGGTATGCGCAATCTTCAAGGAAGATTTCTCGTCAGAGGAAATGTTTGACATAGATTTCAGGACTGTGTTGATATATTCATGAATGTTGCGTAGTATGGATGGTGAGTGGATGGCTACGACGGTGCCGACATAAAGGAGTGTCTTGCCGGTTTTATAAAAGGTTATTCATCGTAACCTTATGTTAAGTCCTAGTGACGTCTAGGTAGGCCACACTTTCTGTTTTGCTTTTATGGATTTTCATAAACTAAAACCGAAGAATTTGCACAATATTGAGCCGATATATTTGGTCACTCAAAGACTCCGATATTCCATACACGGTAGAGTGGAAAATCCTGGTCAAATGCAAACCGTACTCTAATGTGAATAAGAGATGTAGCCTATGTATGCATGAAAAATTCCTAATTATTTGTAGGCCAAAAGAGAACCAACGAAACCAACTAGTATGCACATGTAGACATTGAAAAAAAGTTTCCATCATGTAACGCAAGGTTTTTATTCACACAGCCCTACACACCTTGTACAACTTTTTTAGGCCAGGCGTGAGAGGTTTTAACCCTAAAAGAGCCGGGCTTTTTGGGCCCATCTCACCGCCGGGGCCGCTAGTATCTCGGAAACGGATTGATGAACTATCATATGTGTGGTATCAATGGATAGCTATGACCCTTCCGAGTCCATTGATACCAAAAAAGTACAAACATACCTGGTATGACGTCACAGTGACGTCAAACATGACGTCATGCAAAAATGCGAAAAATCTAAAAAAAATGCAAAATTCATGGTTTTTCGCCATTTTTTTCAAGCAAAAGTTTAATTTTTTGGCCATGATGTGTGTCAAAGTATGCGCACACATGCTCTTACTACAAAATAAATCAAATACAATAGGATAAAACATAGGGATTAACTGTATCCGTAGGTCCGATTTTGTTCAAAATGGTCTTAAATCGAACGCAAGGCTTCAAAGATAAAGTGATGTAGTTTCGGCGTGAAAAAATAGCAAATAGGTGAGATACGACAAAAAATGTCGAGGGGGGCGGATTCCCCCCCCCCCCCCCCCGCCTTTTAGGGTTAACCTGGAATTAATCGTCCCGTCTACGTTTTTGATACTGTCGGACGCAGAATTTAAAATATCCGCTAAATGCACGTTTTAAAAGAGGAACTTGATTAAAAACGTTTTAAAAGAGTAACTTAATTAAAATTGCGAAGATAGATTTCTGAGTAAGTTCGATCATTAATGCAACGCGAAAACGCGTAAAGTTTTGAGCGCTATGCGAACGCGCTTTCAGGTCGCAATTTCAGGAACAAATATGGATATTGCGTCCGCGCTGTGCGTTGACAATATAGGCTTGCGTAATATCCATTCGTCGTTAAGCCTGCATGCTGATTTTCAACTATATCTACATTTAAACTTCTTTTACGCCGTAATATACTGCTATTGATCACTCCTTCAAAACAATAACAATATTGGTCTATAATTTCGTAAAAAGAGCAGAAAATTTTGATTGATAAATCAACTAAAAATTGTCACAAAATGCCATGAAAGCTTGTTCTTTCAGTCGATTTGCATGTACAATAACAACATAACACTCAAATATAAAAAGTGTTGAGTGTTTTTAACTTGTAAAAATTGGTTAGTGTGAGATGTGTATTCGGTGTTATTGATGATGCGCATGGTTCGTTTTGGGAGTTTGAATATATTATCCAATTTACTCAAATTTGTCCATGGACAATAGTTGTTATCAAGTGTCAGTAATTGCCCCAGCTATGGTACTGTAAGATATGTACGGCAGTATGAATGTGTTGTATAGTAAAATAAAAATGTTTTTTGGGAAGGGTGTTGCGGAATCTTCTAAGAATGCCAATGTTCTTAGAAATTTGATTTGTAATTTTTGAAATGTGATATTTCCAGGAAAGATTTTGATCAATTATTATTTCGCAGGTTCGTTATTCCAAAGGTTCGCTTTTCGATATCTTAAAAAGGGCTCGCTTTTCCGAATCTTAAAAAGGTTCGCTTTTCCGAATTTCAAAAGAGGTTCGCTATTCCGAATTTTGTTTTTCACATTGAAGCAATGAGCATGATGACTTATATGGATACTTTGAAGCCGGTGATGCCTCGAAAATAATTACCACTATTTATTACAAAAACGCTACACCAGACTAAGTTTTTCTGCTTTCGGTGGTGATGACACCAATCCAATTATTTTGCACCGTATACCTTAGCCTTGAAGCCTAACCCTAACTTTATCTCTAACCCTATCCCTAAACCTTATATAACCCTTCTTCTTTTTGCGTATGAGGCAGCAGCTAAATGTATTGAAGTTGGTGGAGCCAGTTCAAGTTGAATGGTTGGTGTTTGATAAGTCTATTCCCCGGTGAACGAAAGGTAGGGCACTCATTGCAGACATGCCAAATAGTACGGATTTCTGTATTCCCTACAGAAAATAATGCTAAATACGGACGGACGTTTTCCCGGAAAAAAATACGGAAAATGGTCGCGTTACTATAAAGAAAGTGAAGTGTATAAAAAGTAAAAAAAAATAAGTAAATACAGAAAAATAAAGTTAAGGAAAGAGGGCAATATCCTTTGAAAGTGAATAAAAGAACATAGATTTGAAAGATTTCAATTTAAAAAGTCTGTTAATATCTTGATTTAACCATTTAACTGCTATATGCTAAATGTATAATAATCCAGACACCTTGTATTTTAGTTAACTATTTAACTGCAGTGGTGCAAAGGGGGCCCTGAGAGCAATATTTTAGGGGGCCTGCAGCAGCTGCTAACACTGTTGACTCTTAAATCCGCCACTGTATAGTGGTTTGGTTAAAAAGTTTTCAAGCTTTTAAAGTTTAGACTTTCATACTTTTCATATAACTTCCTTGAAACCAAAGCTTGATCTTATCATAAATTAGCTGCTTCAAATCTATTGTTCAAAAAACATTCGGAATAGCGAACCTTTTCTGAAAAAAAAAGATCACGGTATCTGGTTTCGGAATAGCGAACCCTTTAGCTTATTCGGAAAAACGAACCTTTTTAATATTCGGAATAACGATTTTTTTTCGAAATGCGAAAATATGAACCTTCGGAATATCGAGAGGACCCCTATGTCTCTGGATCGCCAATTTCGTTACAAAAATGTGAGGATCTCTGTCTAAACATCTATAATATCGTTATTTCAGGGCGGATACACCAGAAAGGGGACATTCTACACTTTTTCGACCATAAAAATGATGAAATATGTTTAACCCCATTTTCAGACGGTGCATATACTCTCCCAACTGTTATTGAGTAAAAAGAAGCGAGAAAGAAAGAGAAAGAACGAAAGAACGAAATAAGAGCAAGGAAACGAGAAACAGAAATATAATATAAAAAGAAGGCAAGCAAGGCAAAGTCCTATTTGGCAATCACGATTATTGTTCTGAAGCTAAAGATGAAGTACACTGACCTTTGATGAACACAATATTCCAAGCTCATTCTCAAAGTTATAAATGAATATGAATATTATAATATTTTTTATGAAGTGTGGGCTTGATTTACATAATATTGTGTGTGGGGGGTATCAATCGTTCCTGTATATTGCCTGTTGGTCCCACTTGGTATGGCTGTTTGTAGTGATGTTTGTAATAAAAAACCATACAAGGAAAAGCAGACAAGGGAAAAGAGATAGATAAAAACAAAATAAAAAGCGAATAAAAAGTAAAACTAAAAAGGAATAAAAAACGAATGGCAAAGAGAGAAAGCGAGAAAAAAAGGAATGATAGGGCACACATCCTGAATGAAAATGTCACATCTTTTCGAAGTTGTCAATATACTCTACTTTTTACAAATGATGAAATGAACTATTTTCTAAAATAACTTTTCAACGTGATTTAAAGGCTTCCTGGACTTCCATTTTTGCAAACATGGAAAATATCCACTCTTTGCCGATTGTGAGCCATGAGTCACACGCTTTCTACTTTTCTCACTATTTTGCATGTTAACTTGAAAGGTGTCAAATGACCACGTTTGTATAATAGTTTATTGCAAAACGCAATAAACTGATTGAACACCAGGAAATGAGTTCTGATCCTTTTGGTTGCCTGGTTACCGATGGTATGGGAACCATTCGTCCTTCACCTTTTGATCTTCCACAACCAATCAGGGTGTGTATTTTTCGGGGGAAGCGAACGGCATTCTTGGAAATGGTCACTGCGCTATTGCACCGGGGAGTCTAGTCGCCCTTCTGTGCTTGTGGACAATTATAAAATTTTAACTGTAATTGTGTGTGTGAGCCGGGTGCGCGAAGCATAGTTTTGTCTTGATAGAATTTGGAATTTCCTTTTTTTTTCGTTTCAGTCGACAATTTACTGTGTTTCTATAGTGTGAATTTGTGTTTTATTACGCCATATTCGTGTTGGGAAACGGAGATGAGTATGTACTATTAGAATGTGCAAGTCATGGAAGCCGCTGACAGGAGCAATAGTATTTTTGCCTGATAGATTTGGGAATATTTCCGTTCAGTCGCCAATTTACTGGGTTTCTATTGTGTTTATAAACGGTGTGGGGACGGAGTGTAGACGAGTAATATAATCTGCAAACCAGGCCTGCGAAAAAGTCGAAGCCACGGAGTGGAGCTTCAGTATTTTGCATCGATTAGATTTTAGAATATTTCTGAGTCAGTCGGAATTTTACATTTTTGGGTTCAATTATATTTAAGCCGTATTTTCTTCGTGATGGACAGAGACCAAGGAACATTTGGAAGAGTGCGAGTCGTGGAATGGAGTTGCAAAGCAAGTAAATGTATCTTCGTTTTATCATCCATTTCTGGCCCCTACTGCATTGTCGTGCTATTGATAGTTCTAGAAACACCGAGTAGTACAACGCATCATTTACCTTGATTACGTAAGGATGATCTCCTGGTACACCGGTTTGGTTGGTAATTATGACAATTCAGGTGCTGGTATGTTGGTCTTGGAGCTGGAAATCGTGCAAGGGGGACGAAATTGTTGTTCATGTTGTTGTTTGAGACGGACTTGGACAGAGCAGAAGTGGTACTGATCGACCAGTTAAGTTATTCGACGGGTGTGAGTGGCGTTTTTTTTCGCCGAAATACTAAGAATGTTGTGCGAAACGAACTAATCAGGAATATAGTTATATCAATACAGGTGTTGCACAAGAAAATCATAAGACTATAAAATTAAAATGGTAAAGGTAGAGTTGCAATTTGGATTCTTCTTCTTCTTTCTTATCTGGTCCTCCAAAACACTGTGGTTCTCAATAGATCCAGCCAGAGATGGGTTAACAACGATGGCTGCTTCACTGAAATTCGCAAGGGGGTCTTTTGTGCATTGTTTCTCCAGCAGTGGGCAGACCAAGAGGTGTTGTCCTTGTCTGCGGTGCTGTTCCACAACCACAGGTAGTATCCTGATCTGCTTCCAGATAGACCCACTTCTGCAAAGGAACCCTTAGATCGGCCAGTTCTGGTTCTCAATTCTATTGATGCATCGGCATTCAGCCCATGAGGAGTCAGGCTCCAGGTGGGAGATGCTCACCAGGTTCAATAACGATAGATGTTACTTGGTGATGGCAAATCTTCTTTCCACAAGGCGACGTCTCTTTAACTCCTTAGAGACTGTTTCAAGAGGTGGACATTGCTAGAAACTCTCTCGAGATTTAAGGCGGTTGGCCAGCAGGTATCTGTCCAGAATTAGGTGGGGTGCTTCACATTGATACTTGGCAGCTACGCTCTTGCATGCTCGCTACGCTACGACGGAATGTCTGGTGGAGCAATTCCTGATAGGAAATGTACAAGTTTTCCGTTGGTGGTGGAACGGAGGCGGGAAGGCATCCTGTGAAAGCGGGCAGGACTTGGCCATTAACGCTGGATTCAAGCTTCTTGGCATGGTTTGATCTTTTCCAATACAGGACAGGAATACTCTGCACATGAGTAGCACAGGGAAAGTGCCGTCGATTTTAGGGTAGTGGGGCGAGCACCCATCTGGGCCAGTGAGTTTTGTTCCAAGTGTTATTATTGCGTGAAACATACTTTACTCTTCGTCCTTCTTCCAATGTGGGTCTTATAAGAGGAGTTGCGGTCCAAGGTGAACTCCTAGGTAGACGGGAGTTTACCACCCAGTGCTCCAGGGGAGTTAAGACCAGGTAACTTTAAGCTGACGTTTGGCTTCACGGTTGCGTACGGTAGATGGAAAGCACACACCTGTTCTTTAGCTATGGATTTGCACGTAGGTGGTTTTCCTCATAAGAAGGAGTGAGTTCATCCAAGGCTTTGGAGGAGTTTCTATTCAACAACTGTGAAGTCGGGATCTTGTGCGCTTAATTCCAGATCGTATCTGTAAATAAAACGACGGTTCCTGCACTCCTAGGTTGGTTGTTGGTATATATGTGTGACAGGAGATGGCAAGCACACTCCCTTGTGGTTGAAGACCTCCATTAAGCCTACGCCATCGGCTTTCTTCGCTCCTAGCTGAACAAAGAACATCTGTGAGACAGCAATCCACGGATAAGCTCAAGTCAAGGCGGATTGTTCGTGGTATTTCCAGCGATTTATGGAGTAGCATCGGCTGTATTAAACAAGTGTCGTTGCTGATAAGTCGACGAACACAACTCCGGTCTTACCATACCCTTCTCGAACAACCACCTTCAATGTGTTGAGTTATGTTGAGTACTTGACATGTGGCATTTAAAATTTATATTTAACTCGAGTGCTGTACTGGTATGTAGGTTGATTTCCAAATGGGTCACGGCAAGGTTATCAAGTTTTTGTAAAAATCTGAATAGTTTCTGGCAGTTGACAACTGGGCACCAAATTATTGGGCTTGCTAAAAGTTGGGCTGCGTTCGTGTTTTGCATTTTTGAGGAATAGAGAGCAGGGGTACAGTGTCATGGTTTGTTTAATACATGGGTGGCATGTTTTGGCACATTACTAAAGTGGTACAGTCAATGTTAAATTTATAAGTGTACAGTCAATGTTAAATTAATAAGTTCTTCACAGTCAGTTTAGACGGCTTAAAAATGCACAAAAGATTATTCGTTTGTGGGTGGTAGTGGTTTAAATTAGGAACCGTTGAATCATGCTTCACGTACTGCAAAAAAAGCAAAACGAACTAGTAGAATGGGTTTATTTAGGGCCTCTGGTCACTCAAATTATCTCATTCTCAAGTTCAAGGGCCAGGACGTACGTGCAAATGGTTATACAGCCGGTCTCAAAAAAAAATGGTACAATCAAAAAAACCGATTTTTCAAATATTCTATATCACCATACATAAGTCGTCTTGTACATCACATTAAAGAAAAATACCAGGCTTTCCAGGATGGTTTGTTATCTCAATTTGCTTGTTTCAAGCGAGCGATAACTCATGTTTACCTGCGGAACACAAAAATCGAGTTTGTGCCACTTTATGGTTGAGTGAAAATGGGTGGAATTGAATGAATTTGTTTAAAATAAGTTATTCACACTTGAGCAGTATGAAATCTTTCAAAAGGGGATTATTAACTTCAAAAAGGAACTTAATGGGGAGTTATCTTCCGTAAGTTCTGGCTTAAGATAAAGTGAAAACATTAGACATACTGGTCTTTGTTAGGAAGAGAACAATGAGCGTACAGCCGGCGTACAAAAAACCCTAGGAGGAGAGAGTTTTTCTGGTCTTGAAGTATCTGAAACGCAAATTCCTACCAAACATTTGATTTACTTTGCTTCCAAAATTCAAATTTTTATTGGACTTCAATAATTAGTAAATGCACAAAGATAGTGCAATATCTTAACCATTTCTGTGGATTTGGAGTGGAGTTGAGTGTTTATTGGGTTGCAATTACATTCCTTCTGGCATGATTTAATAGTACCAATTTTGAAATAAATTCAAGTTCCATTTCATTGAAGTGCAAATAATATTTGTATGGTTATTATTTATGATGGAAAAAGAAGCTATTTTATCATTGAACTGATTATGTTGACTATTATTAAAATTAAAAATTGTGTCGATAAACTAGATTCTTTTGTTGTTTTATCTGTGTTTGTTTTCTTGTCAAGTTGCAATCTTGGTTTGAGGTTAAGAACAGCATGGCAAAACTGGGCGAAGCAACTCTGGCCCATGTATAAAGTGGCACAAAATCGATTTGGGGTATCGCATAAAAATGGATTTATCTCTGGATGACAACAAAAGCAACATAAGATGAAACAAAAAGCATTAGAAAGCCTGGCCTTTGTTATTTAATATTATTGCCAGGAAGAATGACTATTTGAAAAGTTCATATTTAAACTATTTTTTTCTGTGATTGTACCATTTTTTTTAAGAAAGGCTTGTAGTATAGGTTTTTCTGAAAACCTTTTCGTGCGGAGTGCTTGCACTTTGGACACGTCTGACAAATATAATGCTTGTGAGATTCTTTTTGTATTGTAAGATCTATCAATTTATTGCATTGGGGATCTGTAATGGGTTATGGCCCAGGTGGTTGCAATATCTTTTCAATACAGGAGGTTGTTAATCGGGGATAAGTGTGGACACAATTGGAAGTTGCTGGCATAGTATAGACCATATTAACGCTGATTGATATGAGTGGGCAATTCCCAAATGGGCATAGGCTTAAAATCAATATTTGGATATGAATGAGACTTCCTAGCATTCTCACTTATACGGTGTGTATGTTTTATTCCGTTTAGTCTGGTGATTTCGGGTAATCAGGATTATGCACGGGGACGATTTAAGTAGCTCAATTATGGTGTATGGTTGTGTATGTCCACCCGGTTGATTTGCTCAAAAAGGGGGGGGGGGGTTATGGCCAATCACTCCATTGTTGGTCTATAACACTTTGTTCGGGAAGGGAAGTAGAACCTACCTCATTGAACGCGATTTAATTAAATATGTGGGTTTTGGCTGTAGTTTTAAAAAGTGAGTCATTATTGGTTTTCGGTCTAAGATGGATATTTATTAATGCATTGTGTCGCAGCACAG
>JAMKCH010017436.1:0-23872 GCA_023653785.1 Ophioderma brevispina
GACAGTCTCAAATGCTACAATTACCATTTCTATTGCTTCTCATGTCAAATTAGTAGGAAAAACAACTTATTTGTCAGTCTACATAATCTGATCAAAGATATTTCATATTTCAAGGGTGAGAGTCGGCCACTCTTGGATTTAGAGGTCAAGATGGCATTA
Organism: Ophioderma brevispina; assembly: GCA_023653785.1. Classification (NCBI taxonomy): domain Eukaryota; kingdom Metazoa; phylum Echinodermata; class Ophiuroidea; order Amphilepidida; family Ophiodermatidae; genus Ophioderma; species Ophioderma brevispina. The sequence goes on from JAMKCH010017436.1 coordinate 160, forward strand.
TATGTCGTAAACATCAACTCAAACTGATCTGTTGTGCTAGAATTAGTGGGAATGACACTTCATTCATCATTGTAGCTCATCTGGTTCCAGAGATAAGCACGTTTTATTTATTTTAAAATGGCGCTGGCGGCCATTTTGAAAAACGCTCTGTACAAAAGTTAGCCGTCCAGTTTTCTGGGAGGTGTATAGGAGCTATTTTTTGTTAAAATTGGTCCATCTTCCAAATCCATCAAGAAAAAAAGGTTTTAAAAATGTCCACGGATCTCATGAAAATGACTACTACAATCAAGGCAAATTGGGGGCACATAAGGATTTTTCCCATAGAAGCTCCACAGGAACTCAGCACCCTCCAAAATCCTCCCAACTCTAGTATCGACATCGAGGGTGTGTCCTTTCCCCCCCCCCTTTCCCCCGGTGCAAGAATTTTTGGGGAATTAATGGAAAAGGCAAGTCCAAATACAGGTTTTCTAGTGATACAGAAACTCTCATGTTTTTAATGGTAATAGCTGCAGACCCGTCTGAATAAATATCAGATAAAGCATGTTTCAGGGGAAAACCAGAGTGTATTGAGCCAATCCCACAATGCAACCAGTTTTGGGAAATCTCATCTCACCCTAATAATAGAGTCATGTGATCCCACCAAAATCTATTCTTAACAACATTACACACCCTTGACTTTACACTAAATTTTTGCCCAGTGTTAGTACTTTGGGGAATTTTTATCATGATTATAAATGTTTTGTGGTCCTCAGCTCCTGTACACTTTCATACCTAAGTACTGACTGAGTTTTTGTACAGTACAGTATGGCATTGCAATGCATTATGGGATTGTTCAAAACACCCTCTGGGGCAAAACATAGGGTTAGCACTTAGTCTATTCCCACTGGTCACACTTACCTCAAATTTCCAAGTCTTGTCCACCATCACAAACCAAACAACATGAACAACTGTTGTCATCAAAGATTCCTAGTGGGGGAATGTTAAGGACAAAATCCTTATTTCTATAATTTCATAAAACAAACTTCTTTCAATTATCAGATAGTTCCATTACGGCGCAAGGAAGATTTCGAACGGCTACTCTACTATTGTATCAAATGTAATGATTTCATATAGATAAGACTGCCAAAAGATTTTATATTTAGCTAAAACAGAAATATCTTAAAAAAATTTAAACAAAAGTATGATTTGGATTTGCATATATTTCATAAAACCAATAGGCTAAATTTTTTATTTTGCTCCAAAGGAAATGCAAAATTTTGAATTTTTTTGTATCAAAGTAAATGTCTCAGCTTAATCCTTTCCAGATGTGGACAGTGTGATGAAAGCTTTATACAGTGCAAAAATTGGGGCCTTCAATTTTTTAAGGGACAACCTCATAATGAAATTTCGTTGATTTAAATCATATATGATAAATAATTTTCAAACCTGCGGGTAGAAAGTTGATCAAGGCCTCTCACCTTGCAAATAATTTTGAGCGCACATCACACAAATCACACAACACACACTGAAGCAGGCAATCTGCTTTTCACTATTTTCCCCAAATTGGGTGCCTTGGCACTGAAACATACAAACAAGTTTTGGACTATTGACTCTCTTTTCCTTTGAATAAGTTTATTGGTGTCTTTAATTAAAGCTCAGCTGAGATCACAAACTTTTTCTTTTGTCAATAATATGCAATTTTATTTTTTTTCAGTCTTAAGATGCATCATTAATTAACATTTCATTGTTTCATTCATTCAGTCTTTGCAACTGGTAAAGGCCTGCTGACTTGGACAAGTTTTGGGTTGGGAGGGGGAACTTGGGAGCTACTGAATTTGTCCAAAAATCATTGCCCCCTTTAATAAATACAAATTTTGAAATTTTTGTTCTTTGTCTGCAAGAGGCAATGTGATGTAAAAAAGTTACCCAAATATTATGAAATTTGTGCCATTAGCACTCTGAAATTTTTAAAAAGACACGTGCTCCATCAAATGTCACGTGTGTCTGCCGTTGCAGTTTGTGAATGGAGACAAGATCCCCAAGGAAGTACAATGGGTCACCAACATGTGTGATACTACCCAAGGACCATTGGCATCCAAGTGCCATGACAATGTGTGCCTGTGCATATTTATGGTTAACGTTTAGGGTTACCATTTTGGTCCACATTTTACTACAGACCACAGATACACAAACAGACACACTCCCAAAGCACTCTTCCCTATGTGCCACTTGCTTGGCAGATGACCAAAATGAGTTTTTTTTGTTGGCTATAAATATGGAAAAAAAAAAAGTACTAAAAAAAATAATATTTGATTGCCCTTTTCTGCCCCGTGGCACCCCCCCCACGAGGGAATGGGAATGGGAGATACATGCTCAGCATTGTCAAATGTCTGCATCTGTTTCGTTGACATATCTTGGCAGCCTGGTTTGAGCCACAACTAGCCTCCTACTGATCTCCCTTTACGAACAGGGTGCATATTTGTCAGTATCCATCACTGTTGCAATGGTATTGTTTGTACGCTATGGTTGTACAAAAAAAACTGACCAACCAATTTTGGGTCAGGTTTGAAAAGGGCAAAGAACCCAATTTATTTGGCCAAATCAGCTACTGTTCAATATACCCTAATCACACTAATCGGTCTGTCATTATCAGAGCCCTTTCTCTCATCATACTTATCCCATTCAGCCAGCAATGACTTTAGGTACTGTCCCTGGCAACAAGATACTCTGGTCACATTTATGTAGTGTACTAATTAATAGCTAGCTATTCAGTTACTGTAATCACCTTAACCTGAGTCTGTCATTTCATAGGCCCTTTCCTCATCATCATCTTATCCCATTCAGCCAGCAATGACTTTAGGTACTGTCCCTGGCAACAGATACTCTGTTCATATTGATGTAGTTATGGGTGTACTAAGCTACTTTTCATTTACTGTAATCACACTTAACTGGTCTGTCATTATCAGATCCCTTTCTCTCATCATACTTATCCATTCAGCCAGCAATGCCTTGGGGTCACTGTCCCTGGAACATGATCTCCTGTTCACATTGATGTATTTACTGGTGTACTTAAGCTAGCGGTTCAGATTACTGTAATCACACTTACCTGGTCTGTCATTACAGAGCCCTTTCTCTCACATACTTATCCCATACAAGCCGCAATGACTTTATGGTACTGTCCCTGGCAACTGATACCTCCTGGGTTTTTTTCATATTGATGTAGTTACTCTGTGTGTATAAGCTTAGCCCTGTGTTTCAGATTACTGTAATCACACTTACCTGGTCTGTCATTATCAGATCCCTTTCTCTCATCATACTATCCCATTCAGCCAGCAATGACTTTGGGTAGCACCCTTGCAACAATGATACTTGTGACATTGATGTATTTATATGGTATTAGTTGATTCACACTCGGAGAGATAACTCAACTCCCTAATATAAAAGGGAGAACAATCAGACATGTTTGCTGTAGAAAACCTAGGCTAGTATTCAAGTATTGCTATGATTCAAATTTATTGTACAAATAATAATATCCACCATTCTTAAATTCCATATTCCGATCACTCATGACCAGTCCTCTCTATAACCCCAATTTTAACCTTAAGTGGTCAAAATCTTTAAGGTCAGCGGAGAGCTATTTTTCGCATTTATCCCGTGAAATCTAAGGGCTAAATGGTTTTGGTCCTTATGTTTCTGATGAAAAAATTGCCCTTATTTTGGTCGAACCAATTTAATTTTTACACAAACGGCATCCCAAGGGGCTTTCACAATCACATTTTTTTAGCTCCTCACTTCAAAATGGAATTAAAATATTGTTGGGTCATTCCATGCCAAAACACCAAGGCGTGGAACCCACCCTCTCAGATTTGTTCAAATTTCAAAATAAGGTACATTTTTATGGTGCTACAGAGGTCAAAAGGGCAATTCAAATTCCACTCTTTGCAGATTAGAGGGCTCAAAGTTTATACATCCCAGCCTACAAATTGAGCGTATTCCGTGGCCATCATTTGGTGACCCTTTTACTGTAATTAAACAATGAGAGCTCTTCATTTTACTTGTGGATACACAAGGTGGGTCTTATATTGACCCCGGGCAGAAGGGGAAAAAGGTCTGTTGTGCTGTGTTTGCATTGATTTTTCCAAGTTTTTTGACAGGGGTATGAAATATGGTGCTTTGACATTAGATTTATTTAATGTTATTTATTTTTTCATATTTCCAGTATTTACATCAACAACAAGTAGATATTCTGGACCCTCAGGGGTAAACTATGTCCGAAATAGTAATATTTTATATTTTTTTTCTGAAGAGAGTACAAATTTTTGTTAAAGCAGCCTGCAGCAACTATGAATAGCCATTTTGATAGAGGCTTTGACTACATCTGTGGTAAATTTCTTCCAAGATTTTACAGACTTTATTCAACTTACCTGGAGATGACAATTTCTGGCAATACTGTCATCAAATGTTTTCTGTGGTTCATCATTCCCACTCATCAAATCACCTTCTAGTGGGAATAATCTGAAATGCAAAAAGATACCCATTTTTTTGTTAATTCCAATAATTTTTGAAAAGTGCAAAAACTTTTGATTTTTAAAAAAAAAACCAAACCACAACCGTTTTAAACGGGCGAGTGAAACCTTTCAAGTAGGGTAGGGTGGGATGTTTTTTCTTTTTTTTTTTTGTTTTTTTTCCATTTTCTGGGGTCAAAATTGGCTTAATCAGCCCCAAAAATCCTGGAAAACTCAAGAGAAAAATGAAATTTTTTTACATTTTCTAAAAATTACCCATTTTTTTTTTTAAATTTGGGCTAAAAACACAGGCTTGAATTTACACAATTTTTTGGAAAACTAAAAAAAAAAATTCTGCAAAAAACTGAAAATCGGCCTAACCTGACCTTTGACCTTGATATTGACCTGGATCTCATAAATAAATGAGGGTTTGCATGTAAAGCCCATGACCAAGTTTGGTTCCAAATTGCACTTCAACTTTTCAAATGAGGTCAATTTTACATTTTCAGCCTATTTTACAAATTGAGCTCACATGACCTTTGAGTCGCTTGGTGATTGACCTTTGATCTCATCCACACTGAGGGATCCCCATGTTTGCACCTATGATTCAAGTTGGTTTCCAATTGACTTCAACTTTCATATGAGGTAATTTTTACATTTTCAGCTATTTTGCCACTTGATCACACACATGACAGCTTTTTGACCTCATTCAAACCAATGGGGGGATGCCATTTTGCACCTGTGACCCCAATTTGTTTAAATACTATCAAGTATGAGATAGTACAGGCAAATGGTTACTCCCTTTTTCACGACAACAGACATCAACAACACAGTGGCAAAGTGATCCCTATGTGTCAGTGTGCTTCCGCCCTAGGGCAGGCGACACAAAACAATGAGTGTAACACCTATCCTGGGTATGTTCTAATTCTAAATTACTTCCTTCCTTCTCCAATAGAATGCAAACGAGAGTGAGAACAACATGTCCCCCTTTGGTAGAAGTTACCACCATTTTAGTCCAAGATAAAGTTTAGTTCGCTTGTGAAAACGGGCCAAGATTTCTATTCTAGTCCTCAGTGGCAAACTAATATCGTCACCGCGTCACATACTGACATATTTGCAAAATTTCCTTTCGAGAAAATGGCTTTAAAAGATTTTGTGATTTTAATTTGCTCCATACCCTTATTTAAAATATATATTTCACAATAAACCTATGCATTGCCAAAATAAGTTAAATTTCAGATATAGTTCACTAATCAAACTTCCATTATTTAGATATCCAAAAAAGATGTTAAATAGAATGTCACTATGTGAAAACGACAAAATAGCAATTGGCCATGTGTAATAACAATACGTCGTGAAAATATGTTCGTTATGTGGACGTGTTTGACAAATCGCCACTGTGGTGAAAACGACCAAGAGCAAGTCTACCCATGACTGAAAAATATGTCGCCCAAATACGTCACTAGTGAAATGGCACATACTTCAAAATGTACTAGCACGGCGCTATGAGCCTGCGCAAATAGATTTTGACAAATACGTCAGTATGTGGATCACGACAAATAACTTTTGCAAATACGTCATAATTAGTTAATTAATATTTTACTAATTCAGCCACTTGAGGTTTGAATTTGGTGAATTTGTAGAGTATACAAAATAAAAGTAACATGCCAATTTCTCCAAGAAGTTAAAATGGTCTAATACTTCACTTTGTGATGTGGCAATTCTATGCTTTTACCGTACAATGGTGGCAACAGACATCTGATTGACAACCTTCAAACAAATTGAAATTCCACACTGACCTTAAGAGCAACCGACTGCCTATTGCTGTTTGTTGTTCTGCACACTTCACCATAACCCTCCTTCTCCACTCTTACTGCACTTTCGTAGCATGGCCAGGTGATGCAATCACTGACGGAGAGGGGTTCTGTCCGCTCACACTGCTGAAGTACTTTCTCCCTACCGGTGACAGGGATCCAGTGTTCTTGTGTTTCTTTGTTGTAAAAACTCCTAAATTTTAAAGTGAGGCAATATGGAAGGTAATTTTTATGCGGATATACAGAACTTATCTTGAAAAGTAGATTTTCCATTTGATTTTATATTAAGCCACTATCAGTGATGTTATTCAATTTAAAACATAAGCGCCATGCTCTCAATGTAAGTCAACGTTGAGTCGCCCTTCCCTTCTGCATTGTTATACTGGAAATTGTTGTAGTAAAGTTCTCTGTAGTGGCATCTGAAAAATAAAATTTCAGGCACATAACTCTTCCTATCTCTGTACAGGAGCTTAGTGTTGAATAATTATTAATCACATTGACATGTAAATAAACACGCCACTACATGTCTGAATTCACGGAAGTGAGTTTATGCGGTACGCTTAAATCGACCGCACTATTCCGTCACGTTTGGAACTTTAAGTACGTGCAAGGGCACCTGTGCAAGCTCCAAGATTTGCCGTTGGATTTTGCTTTAGAAATAAAAGAATATTTCTGTCAAATTGTAAACATTCCGGAAATAACATGGAGAAAGACTAATAATATTCCTCTGCACACACAATTTAGAAGTGGCAGAAAGAGTTTCGTTTTTAGCCACCCTCGCAGCATGGACGCATCGTTGGGGATTTGGTGATGAACCATCTGTAACCTGTTTGAAGCCTGAAATTAACTGTCATACTCTGCTAAAACGCACTCTTGAAACACAACTCAAAATGCTTTTGCATCTTGTTTTAGGCAGAACATTGTATACCCCTGCGATACCAAGTCAACGGCCGGATTCTTACTCCGTGGTAGCCTAATCGCAGCTACACCATGTCTAACACGGCAGCTACTGCCCAGTACACACTGGGCTAATTGCGATGCGGTACTGAAGATAGGCTTACAAAGTACACAGATTTTTAGGTATACAGTAATGGGCTACTCTGCTTTACCTACCCCAATGGTTACCCTGTATTTGCCCACAGGTGAGAGAAGGGAATGTTTGAGTAGACAGTACTGGTGTAGACACGCAGCTACCACGTCTACCCCGCGGTTACCACTACGCCATGTTGAGAGTGGATGAAAATTCATGAAATGAGGGCGCTATAACCTTGGGCTCTGTTAGGTCATTTTTGGAACATTTTTTAGGAATCATTGCGAAATCAAATCGGGCCTCATCAAAAACCCCCGTAGTCCCGCACATGTAATAAAAAATGCAAATAATGGCAAAAATATCAAAAAAAAAAATTTGGCCATGAGAATCGCGCGCGCTGATAGCCCCTTTGGGTAACCACGTAGCTACCCCACGACGGTGCAGACAGCCGCTGTTTGTAAACTATCCGTCTATGCGGCAAAATACACGGAATCCTGGCCGCGAGTTGTACGCTAGTGGGTAGGCGCCAATCCATGTCTACTCGTTGGTAGCTGTGTGGTAACTACCATGAGAAATGGGCTGTGTATTTAACACTGACAATTTAGGGTTCAAACAGTTTCAAAGTGGTTTCATCACAAATCAACAATGATGCTCCACAATTTTTATCCTGCAGGTGGGCTTGCCTCACCTCATACTACACAGCCAGCTTCTTATAATGAGACCGCCTATACTAGTAAAATTTCTATTTGTGGACCACATGATTTTGGATGCCAACAGATGACCAACATTTGTTCTATGCCATAATCCCATGGTTTCAGTTATTTCAGCTAACTATTCTCCAAATAAGTTGGCAGGTGAAAGCACTATACATACCTTGAACGGTCATATGGAATGAAGCTAAAATGCGTGTTCGTGGTTTAGCTGGACAATACAGTGCTTCACATTCATCCTCCTCCTCTTGGTTATGTTGTCCCCGATTCTCCTACGTGGATTTGACGGGGACTTTTCTTGTCCTTCACTTTCTTCTTGCACCTCTCCTGTATCTACTGTACATAAATCTGAATCAGAGTTTAGATGCAGATTTTGTACTTTCTGATAACTCTTTGCTGGAGCTCTCACTGCTTAAGTGCGATTCCAGATCTTCTGGTGACAAAGCGCTCAAGACAACAGAACCACCTATGTCCATGGTTTGACTGGCACGATCCTGTGTTAAGCCTTCTCACGACCGATGGACATTCATGAAGCTTCTACTTCATGCAAGACAAATTATTAAGGATGCTGGAGCACTCACCCCCTTGTCATTATCCACTTCTACTTTACTCCCCTCTGTGAAGCCCCCACTCCAATTCTAGTCCCTTCTTTTCTAGAAGCCTTCTTTTTCCTCCTACCTCTTGACTGTCCCTGGGCATCACCTTCATCACTTGTTTCCACTATAATTCACATTCTTCCTCCTACTCCTCAGACCCCTTCTTTCTCCACGTGGTGGTTCTTCCATGAGTTCATCCTCATCTGAAATTTCAATTATTGATGGTTTCTTTCTACTGCCCTCTTTTTCACTCTTGCCCCCTTTTGAGTCCTTAAGGAAGTTTTCCTTGCATTGGTCCTTTCATCGGACACTGGATCACCATCACAACATGCAAGCTGGAAAAGCTTTCCTGTGATGTCCTTAGTCTGCTGGCAGTTCTTCATTGCAGTGCTCCGATTCTTATGTTGGTACAATCTCCTCCATTGCTACCACTTCTTACATTACTTAAACTTTCTTCTAGCAAAACCTCATCTTGCATTTTCTTGTCAACATCCACTTCTTACATTTCACCACTGGGGTGCTTGTTTTTGCAATGTTGTCAATCCACGACTCCAAAATCGCAAAGGGACTCATCGACGTGTTCGAACTGGTGGTAGAATTATGCTCGCTCTGGAAAAACTCTGAGTCGTTTGGATGACCTATGAATTCCTTGCTGGGGGTGACCTACTTACGGTAAACACATCAATTTTCAATGATGTTTTTAACTCTTTTGGATTTAAGCCGCTTTCTTGTGGTGCTTCTTTGATCCGTTTCTTTTGGGAAGTCCCTGACGATCCTTTAACCGTACTCTCCTCTCTTGAACCGGTTCCCGCATGTTTGCTTTGTTTTTACTTCAATAATGAAAAAAAAACTTCAATCAATTTTAAAAATTTATGTAAAGCTCGGACTCGGAGAAACTGACGAGCATTGAATTAAACAAAGACGAAAATTACGGTCTCGAACCCGTCCTCTCTCTTCTATAGGCTTGAGATTTAACCACTGGACCACAGAATACTGTGTTTTACGTGACACCGGAGATAAGCTCTAATGTATTTTGTATTTCTGGTCTTCATTTGAGAGTTTTACCGAAGCGGCCTATTATATTTATATATTTTGTTAAGAAGTGGGTGGGCCTATCTACACGATTCTAGCAGAACCTATGACAAGCAAAAACTCAATCAATTCACGCAAGGACCCCGTCCTCTCCTCTTACTATAGGCTTGAGGGGAAAAATAACCACTGGACCCAGAGGACCTGTGTTAACGTGGACATGGAGAAACAAGCTCTAATGTATTTCTGTCTTCATTGGAGAGTTTTCAAAAGACGGCCGTAATATATAGTTATATAATATTTTTAGAAGGGGGGCCTATAATATTAAACGATCTAGCAAACCTAATGACAAAGCAAAACTCAATCATGCACGAAGGAACCCCTGTCACTCTCCTTACTATAGGCTTGAGAATTAACCCTCGGACCACAGAGGACTGTGTTTAACCGTGGACACTGGAGAAACAAGCTCTAATGTATTTCTGCGCTGTCATTTCATTAAATTCATTTGCTCAATCAAAGTCAAGAATGTCACACTGCATTTTCACAAAATCTTGTTTAAAGGAACCAAAGCTTAATTATGTGTATTTTGTTTACTCACAGACACAACTAAAATTTCCCCACTTTTATAATTCACCAAAATAGCCTCAAGATGCATTGTAATCGTGTATATGGCCTGAGATACACAGACCTTCTCTCAGGACACACAGCTGTTTGACCCCATGCAAAGTCTCTTTTTAGATCAATTTTAAGCAGTGGCTACACATTTTGACAACCCTGATATAAGTAGGGACGTAGGAGTATTATCCCTGTAAAAATCAGACCATCCATTCCAGATCTTGCCGGATAGGCCTACAAAGATTGTGATTTTGCACATTTAACACCCGCTGTATGCCCATCTTCGTAGAGAACTGTATAAATAATTTTCAGAACAACAATCTTTTGCCTGCAATGAAATGACTTAAAATTTACACAGAATGTAACTAGTGGAATAAAGCTCAAATCAGTTGTCAAATTCTGTGGCGCGTTGATATTTTTGTTTTTTCTAGTTTTTGGCCCATAATACCTGAGACTTATGAAAAGCTGTGTACACACATGTAACAGAGTAAGTCATGAATTCCAGAAGCTGTGGAACATACATGTGAAATCCATGTGTATCTGTATTAGTGATACGATATCATCAAACCACTTTGCAGTGTAATGTGGGAAATGTGAAATCAATAAGCCCTCCATTCTGGCATCACTTATTTTATGCGACACTAACCGTTGCAAGAGCTTTTATTGCGAACCACCTTCCTCAATCCATCTTCACTGTCTGAAGAAAACAACTTGGGAGTACCCTCTTCTTGATTCTTCCTGCTTTTAATCCTAATGGCGTCCTTAAAGCCCAGCCTCTAGTGGCCTTGCTCTCCTCTGGTGTTCAGGAGGCCAATATAGGTATGTTGTCTTTGTCCAATTCGTCCACTCTTACGAGGGTGGTGAGAAAGAGGAGGATGCAAACTTCCCCGACTGTTTAATTTGCCTGCAAGAGCCTAGAGAAAATAAAATATATATTTAGTAAACATAAAGACCTAAACATAAAAGAAACTTTGCAATTTTCTTTGTACCCTTTCAAATTGCTTTATTGTGCATCAAGTATGCCACTGCATTCACTATTGGAATGGCAACAACCCAGCTGTATACTAAAATTTGTCATCAACATATCTGATTTTGCACAGAATTCCCACTGTATACATGTAGCAATGGCACTGGTTCAGTCTGGAAGTGGCCGGGATCAGTGTGAAATGGATATGCGGGGAATTCTGTTATTTGCCAAACAGAGAAAAAGAAAAAAAAATATCCCTAAAAATGCCATTTATCTTGAAAATAAAAATTTGACAAAATTTTTGTTTTTAATTTAAATCAACTTGAATCTGCAAACAAGATCCCATATTTCTATGGTCAAAGATATTAGGTCAATTCTTAACCTCTGAGAAGCAACGGAGCACAACACGCATCAAAGCACACTTTATTGGTTACTTGAGAGGAGTATAATGTAAAAAGCAAATATAGATATTTTAAGAATGGTGGTATGGTTTTACACAAGAGATAGCAAGCAGGCATTTTGGTTGGAACTCAGAGATCCTGGTGTCCTCTTAAAGGTGGCCAAGACTATATATAGGTGTGTTCAGGTGGGACTCAGGCCTAGCCAAGATTGATTTTTTAAGGTGGCAAATTTCCTTTTAGGGGGCTGAATCAACAATGTTATTTTGTTCCCCATATGTCCTGCCAAAACTTCCAAACTTTGAAGACCCAGGGGTGGCAGTGGTTGTAGTTGGGTAAAATGTTTGTGGGTAGATGGGTGAGTGACTGAAATAAATTTTGATTGGGTAATTGATATCCTAAAAGTGATGCTACATGATACCTGAAATAAATGGCAGCAGGCCCATACGCAGGAAGGGTGCGGTCCAGCCTCAAAATCACAAAAGGGGCAAAATGTCTACTTTTTGATGAATTGTTGAGAAAACAGGTCCAAAATCTAGAGAGAATTTGACAAGAAAGTCCATATTTTGGTGATGAGAGGTTCATAAATTAAAAAAATACAACACCATTTTACGGGGGGGGGGTGAGGGACACTTTACCAAAAAAATCCAATTTTTCGAAGGCCGAAGCCCCCCCAAAAAAATAATAAATCCTGCGTGTGGCCCTGAATTCCAGTTAATATGCCAAGACACAACTGGACAATTCTCCAGCCCCTGTACCTCCAAAATTTATGGATTTCACCTTGGTACATGTCCTTGAACCCCATGACTTTATATCCTTGAGTGGCACACTTTCTCAGTATACAGGGAAGTTGTCTTCAAGAAGTGGTATAAAAGGGCCAATGAAATACTTTTTTCTTGGTTCCTGTGGGTTTTAAATTCTTTGACCGGTGCATCCCTAAAACCAATGCATCACAGTGGAAAGGTTTCGTACTTGAAGCTGAATGGGTTTTTTTTTTTTTTTCATGCGCCAAATTGTAAAATCATACCTTTCTCGACTCCCTTCTTCCATAAAGGTTACAGAATGGTTAGGACTCAAGTCAACAAGGAGCCGAAAAGGCCTACCAGTACCAACAACTATCCCAACTGCCCCAACATTTTTAGTTTCATGCTCAAAATCATGAAATGGTTTGTGCAGACCATTGGCTCGCATGAAAAAGCAGTAATTTGAAGCTTTATTTTGTGAATGAAAATAAAAGCTAGGAATTGGTTTAATAAAGTGAAAGAGTTATGTATAAATAAAGCTATGGAGTTCACACCAAGAAGCCATTGGCATATGGCAAAAAATAGTGGGGGGGGGGCAAGAGAAGTTTTACAAATTTCTTTCCATTCTCTGCTCATCATGGTAAGGAAAGGGGATGCCAGGAAAATTAAAAATTTCCACAGAATGGTTGTTGTTTTGAAAAAGAAGGAAGGAAGGAAGAAAGAGAAAGAGAGAAAAGAAAAAGAAATGAAATATGAAAGAATGAAAGAATGAAAGAAAAGAATGAAAAAAGAAGAAAAAAAAAGAAAGAAAAAAAGACAACAAAAAAAATAATAAACACCACAAAGAAAGAAAAAGAAATAAATGCCATTTTTTTTTACAAATGGGTGACATAGGAGGTGCATCAAATGATACCACCAATATCAACTGCATTTTTTCTCAATTTCAGAGATCCCTTTTCAATAGGGATGCCAACCTTTAACAAATACTTGTTCGGTGACACAAAAAAGTGAGAGTGAAAAATTAACAAGACAAAAAAATGGCAAGTGTAACTGCTTGGTCGTGAGGCAGTCACACCAGTGGGCGGAAGGCTAAATATAAACAGTGACAAACCCACAGGGAACGTGATATGGGTCAAAAGCCAGATTTATAAACATTTGTGAACACAGTGCAAGGAACATTTAATTGCACGATTGCACGTCACAAAGAGGTTGCTGCTAAAGTCTGTAAAGTATTTAATTTGTATGGGACTATTGTTAAACAATATAAAAAAGTGAAGTGTAGGCTATGGTTTAATATAGATTTTGTGGCAATTGATAGATGTGGGTCAATTTCTGGTATTTTCACCCAAACTGTGCTATCGAGATTCATATTTCATGGTTTCACTACTAAATAGACTTAGTACAGGGACTGATTTGGCACACTGGAAAATGGACACAAATCGGACAAATTTTTTAAGCAATTATTCTTTCTTTTTTCAAACACTAAAACCTGACAATAGTTGTAGGAATCAAAACGTATGTTTTTTGCAAATTCTTTTCAAATTTGTCCTCTAAACCTCAGAAACAATCTGATTCAATTCAGGGCCATTCCTAGGAGGTGACACCTCCCCATTTACAGAATCTGTTGGCAATAGTTGCCTTTATAGTTTGACTTCAGCAAAATCGGTATTGTAAAATATGATGCAGGTGGAATATTGAAATACAAGGCGAACTCTATTTACACGATGCGTGAATATGTCCCGCCGAATGTGCGATCACTAAACATGCGATAAATGCAAAAACTCAACACACTACCCCTTCCCCAATACCCCGCAACACTCCACCCCTCCCAATCCACCCCGCAAAAACCCCACACCCTCCCAAAACACCCCACAAACTCCCCAACTCATCCCCAACACCCCACCCCCAACACCCCTTGCAACACCCCACCCCCGCTTTTAACACCCCTCAACACCCCAAACCCTACACCAATACCATAGAACACGGCTCCCCTTTCCCCAACACCCGCCAATCCTCCGCACACCCACCCCCTCCCCAACACCCCCAACACGAACCCAAACATCACTCCACAACACCCCGCAATTACACAAACGCCTCCCCAACACCCGCAACACCCCACACACTCAATAACAACCCCACTCCCCTCTCCAACACACCACCCACCACAACACCAACGCCCATCCTCCCAACACCCAACACCATCCCCAAACCCAAACCCCATCCCCAACACCTACACCCTTCCCATAGATATTAGTCTCATGATGCGAAGGAATTTTGCCTACCCGATGACCGTTTTAGAGATCCAGCAAATACGCATATTTAATTAGCTCATTTGCAGAACTCAGCCGCATATATCACATTACTTTCAAGCAAAAACGATGCATGCCATGATGGACTATCATGGAGCGAAGGAATTTGTGGTTCGATGTGTACCGTTTAGCGGATACCGTTATTACGCATATTTAATTAGTATTTGATACCGAACCGCATGTATCACACATTTCAAAATTGCAAAAACGATGCATGCCATGAGGACTTCTCACTGTAGCGAAGGAATTTTGTGTGTCCGTATACTGTTTTCAAAGATCAGCACATAGGGTTTTAACATTTTATCACAGACATTCCAGGTTAACATTTTCTAAAGAATATGGACGGATGCCCATTTTATAGTCCCCGTCCCGAAAGTTGTTTTGTCTGGCTGGGGACAAGAATCAATTATGTCTGCTTACAGATTTGCCAATGCTAATCTGCAGTAATGGTGGCCGCTATATGCCAAATGAAAACAATTGACAATAGTCTGGTGTTGCATCATCCTTCCCCCTCCACCCCATTCTTTAACCCCCCCCCCCAACTCCCCTTACCCCCCACAACATAACTTTTCAAATTTTTTTTACAGCAGACAAATTTGGGTCTACCCGGTTGCAGCAAGCCCAGGCAGCTGGCCGGAAAATTTGCATGGTTAGAGGGACGCTCTGATTTCTCTCATACGTGCAAATCAGAAGAATTATAAAGCAATAAAAAGAAAAAATATTGGCCATGCTCAGGGATGTTTGAATCCATCCCATGATGCATCGCAATGTGCTATACTTGTACGTTCAAAAACACATGTCAGTATTAGGGAATAAAAAAGTGCTCCAAGTTTGGGTATTAATTTTACTGAATTTTTAAAATCAGTGTTTGATCTTAATTATAAAGTGCAGCTTAAACAGATTGAAGGTACTTTAAACGGTGGCGTTTCTAGGAATCTTGCTATCTTGGGAAAAGGTGTGTCATTAAGTCCCTTTTACTTCCCCAACTTTTGTTTTTATTTGCTGTTTGTGTATTAAATTCCAAAAATCCTCTTGATCAGTTAATCAACTTATTTTACACTTACATTGGAGGGTGAGAATGATGAGTTAAGGAAAGAGGTTATTGCACGCTTCTGCTCTTTGTGGCCTTCGTATGATTGATCCTAGAAGGTATTGCTATGGCACAAAAAAATGACTTCTAGGGGTTAAACTTTTGCTTGACAATAATTATGTTTCACTATGGAAAGATATTGAGTTATCTGTGATGGATGGAACTGTATGGTGGGAAATGTTATGGTAGTCATATGCCCTGAAAGAGTGTTAAATACTATTGTTGTAGTCACACTGCTGATTTTCTCTTAGACCTTGGTAATTATACCGCGAAAGTGCTGTTTAAATGGTTGTTTGATGCTAATTTTATGATCTTGGCGCTTGCAATTCTTTATGGTTATATCTAGAAAACATTAGGTCAAAAAACTAAAACAGTATTTCTTCTATGAGGATTGGTGCGACAAAGGTATTATGTATGTTGTGACCGCTTTAATCCACCATTACCAGGGTTTATAAACTTTTGAGGTTGATTCTTGATTTTGACCATTCCCACAAAGGTAGGACAAAGTATAATTTTCTTATGAAAAATATTCCGGAATGTTTGGCGCTTGATAATCCAAAACTCTGAAGATCTCAGTACTGTGGGTTTAATGGATTGTTGAAGTTCTTCTTAGCAAGATAAGGTTCCTAAGTACAACTACTCTGTTATGAGTGAAAAATGTATCCCTGAGGAGGAAAAAATGGTTACTGGAGTGTGTTGCAAGGTGATACTGAATCAGGTCCAGATTTAGAAGACTGGGAAACAGTCCATGTCAACAATTTTAAGTGTTCAATTGATACTCGTCTTATGTCCTTTTATTTTAAAAATTTTCACAAAATTTTTCTTTTTGGGTTTGGTTTTTTCTTTTTAAAATTAAAAGGAAGATTCTCCAAATTGTTCTTTGTGTGGTAAATTTCCTGAAACCGTATTCTGTTTTGTGATTGTGGAAATGGTTAAACCTATCTGGGATGATCTTTTAATTTGATGTCAATAAACACGATTTGATTTTTTATTGCTCAAAATTTGAAAAAATGTTTGGTATTAATGGTGATAAATTTCTTACCCATCTTTTTAAGTTAAAGTATTATGTTTCTGTATGCATAGTTTCAGGATAAAAAGAACAAACATTCTGGTTTTAAGGCCCATGTCAAATTAAGTAGAGACAAAAACTGAGTATTTTATTGCAAAGGGTAAAGGAAATGTTTCAAAAAAACTTTAAAAAATGGAGATTTGACTGTAAATTCCTTTTTTTGTTTCGGTATTTATTTCTTTTTGTTGGCTGCATGAAGATTAGTAATTATTTCATTATTTTTCATATAGGACATTTTTTTTCATTCTTCTGTGATTGTTCAATCAGTTTTTGATATGTCTGATTCAATGGTTTTTTGTATGTTTTTTTTTTTTTTGTGTGTGTGATTTTTTTTTGATTTTTCTTGTTGACTTATTGTTGTTGATTTCGATTTTTTTGATAATAAAAAATACAGAAGAACAAGACATAAAAAAAATGGCTCCAAAAGTTAAAAGATCATTAAGACATCTAATGACTCATGTTAAATATTACCTAAGTACTAATACTTTAAAAAAGGTAAAAAAAATAAAAAATTTTTAAAACCGTTTTTTAAAAGTCAGGTTTTTATGTGTTAAGAATACGAAATCGGTGTGGATTTTTGGAATCAACAGGACCCTATTGAGGTGAAATGATCCTAAAAAAAACCGGGCATGTGGGATTGACTTTTTTTTCCAATAACACCTCTGGGCATTATATTAACTGGCTTTGCTGGTTCTAAATGTTGTTTACCGTCCCAACACTCCCAACCGAACGGCGTTATAAGGAGGACTGTGAATCAACTATGTGCTTCTTTGTGTGTGAGGTGCAAGCAATTGTCTAACACCCAAAATTGAATAATCACTTTCCAAGTAGTTAAGACATGTTAAGCCTCTATATATGAGTGAATTGTGCACTTGTGATAAAAGTACCAAATTTTCCACAGTTTGTAGCAGGGCTAAGACTAACATTTTTCAAAATGTGCAAATCTATGGATGTCCAGGTTTCCAGGGAGGGAGCCTTCAAAATGGCAACAAAATCACATAATATCATAAATAAAGGGATTCTCTTACCACTTTATGCGCTGAAACATGTTTGATTGGTGATATTTTCATATTCAGGATTCATCTGAGCCATTCTGAGATAAGCACAAATGTGATTATACACCATGTGCAAAAAAAACAAACATAATGACGGATGGTGTAACGGGCCACTACATTCACAATCATGGTTCCTTAGCAAATTGAGCACTGCTGATTTTCGTACAATTTACAGAATGAATTGTAAAATAACCACCTTTTTCTGTAATTACAAAGACATGTCATCCTTGCATCCTTGTTAAGGCCTTGTATCTTTGGTTTGTATCGACAAAGGAAAATTCTAAGGATGACAGGAGTGTTTTTAGAAAACTGGTAATCATTATTCAAATGGCGTTAAATTCTCTTAAAGCGTTAGTTAAGCCTACAAAGAACCCCAATAGTAGCGGGGTCGTTTTTTTGACAGGAGTAGAATTGAGGACACTTTTAAAATGACGCCCGAGTCTTTACTTTATAGTTATACCACCGAGTATTAATTTATAATTTTAGGAGATGGCTATATCCAACAACATGATTTAGAAGTTCTGTGTTCATGAATTTTGTAGCCATCAGAGAGAAGCACCGCCGTATCCCATTCTGAATGTGCCACCTTTGGAAATAGGGGATATACTCAAGGTGAATGTGAAAAAAGACAATTCCTTCCATTTTTGCAAAGCCTCGCTCACTTTGTCAGTAATGGAGGGGCATTTTGAGACAAGCTGAATGGTGTTCATCTTTGTACTAACAGGTTGGTTCTGTCAGATAGACCCATTCCACATTTTGGCCTTGAAGAAGCCAACCCCTATCTGTCCATAGATAATATTTAGAGGAAAACCGGCTGTTGTAACGAATAGGAATAGATGAGACACTATGCCCTATGCAAAACTCAAATTGCTATTTGGCCAACAGAGCCAAGTTGCTGGAATTACCGCACTGTAGGAGGATTGCATACATGTACAAGCAGGTGCCCATTGGACCTCAAGAGTATGTTGCTGCATGAAATACGTCATATGTTGGATCACCACTCACGTGTAGTGTGTCAATGTGCAGGACCCCTTGCTTAACCACCATTCCAGAACCCAGCAGTGCCCAATCCTTCAGCCATAGTGCTAACCTGCTGTGAAAAGTCGTTCCAGCAGCACTGTTGGAC
This sequence comes from Ophioderma brevispina, assembly GCA_023653785.1. NCBI lineage: Eukaryota > Metazoa > Echinodermata > Ophiuroidea > Amphilepidida > Ophiodermatidae > Ophioderma > Ophioderma brevispina. The sequence continues at coordinate 19,195 of JAMKCH010017436.1, forward strand.
ATATCAGTTTCCAAGAAATTAGCTTTGACAAGAATCTTGCTTTGAATCATTGACTGGCCTAACTCTTTTTAGAATACTTTGTCATTCTCCATTAACTTTTTGTCTTTCTATAAATGTATGTATTGTTCAATCATAAAAAAAAAGGAAAAAAAAAAAAGTGTCGAAAACCTTTTTCTCCTGAAACCTATTGGCTACACAGTGGGCATAATAGTCTCAGTTGGTAGGACAGATGAAACAATTTCCTTTAAGAGGGAGCAGTTGGTGTCTGGATTTTAGGTGAGACTGACACTGATCTCTGTTGATGATGATGGTGGATGGGATTTAATTTGGCTCTAAACTCCATGCATAGGTTAGTGACTGCTTGTCTTCTAAGATTATAAGTAGTATGCCTGCAAGCAGGCCTGTACGCAGGGGGGTGCGGTCGCACACCCCCCCCCCAAATTCCACAAAAGGGGAAAAAGGTCCACTTTTTGCTGAAATTTTTGATAAAAAGGTCCAAAATTTAGAGAATTTTTATAAGAAAGTCCACTTTTTGGTGATAAAATGTTCACAAAGTCCCCAAAAGGACCATTTTAGGGGGTTAGGTCCAATTTTACCAAAAAAGTCCACTTTTTCGAAAACAGGTCCACTTTTCCCAAGTCCCGCACCCCCCCCCCAAAAAAAAATCCTGCGTACGGCCCTGCCTGCAAGCACTAAGAGGAAGCTCAACTGGTGTAGGCAACCACTAATAGATCGCGAGGTCTTGCAAAGACTCACGTCAAACAATTTAGTGTTCTGTGTTCCTGGGGGCATACACTGTACGGATAGTTGATGCACTTGCTGCATACAGTGATTTTACCACAGTGTATGGTGTTGATGAAAGGAGAATGACCTGTCAAGCTTTACTCCCAGCTAGTAGTAGAATCAAGTAGAAAATCAAGTCTTATGTTGTTGACATATACATCTAGCTCCATCTAGCTCATGTCTAGCTTCCCTGTTGTTTAGATGAAGGCTGTTGATACTCTTTAATTTGCTCAACTATATGTGCCACTATCCTTGGTACTTTACCAACGTGTTTATGGCCTTGCTGAGGAAGCTTTTGATATACTTTCCGCTCGGTGTTTTTTCAGCATAGTGAGATCATCTACATAACCATATTTCCCTGAAATTGTATCTGAAAGGTCATGGATGAACAAAATGAACAATACTGAAGCTTGGAGAGATCCTTGGAACACCATTTCTTGGTCTACTTAGTGTCCATCGCTGGTCTTGTTGACGAAGTTGAATTTGATAGCTATAAATGTAGTGTACCAGGCATGATCTGTAACAGTAAGTTTGATCTCGATGCCATACTGTGTCATATGCAGTGGTAATGTCAACAAGGACACAGGGGAGGGCGGACAAGAAAACCCAATTTTAGACGTCGCCATTGGTTTAACACGTAAAAGGGAAATCTTGACGAAAATATCTTAATTGTTTATATGTTGTCAAGGAATATTGTCTTATTCCAAAACCGTTGGAGCTGAAGAATCAAATGAATAACGGACGAGGACGTATGCGAGTCATGGGAATAACCGCGACCGACCCATATGAAAGCACCCAATTTTGTGGTTTGCACTCTATATTGCTGTAGAATTTCCTTTGACATTTTGGGTTAGTTGCTATATTGAATGAGGCTTGGCCGCCATCGTCATGCAAGGACATTGCCACCCTTCTCATTTGCCTCCAAGCAGTGCCCTTGCTTGCTGTTAAGTAGTCGCCTGTCTATGGTTGATCGCATGACAAAAGCATCATGTTCATAAGGTAGCTAGGACACTGCCTGCCCGGGCCATGTCCAGTAAAACGGAGACCTTTCACCTTCCTGTTGCAAAAAAGCTTGTCTGAAATAAACTTTTTTACTATGTGATGGCAATCCTAAAAGCATCTAACACATGAATACCTCTTATAGCCATTTAATACCAACATGCACTGCACTAGTGCAATAACTGATATAATGACGCTAAAAATACTGTTTCCCATTATGTTGCTTGTTTGTTGCGCTTAAACAGAGAAGTGAGTCAAACCATGTCCACTATGAAATTACAACCCATAAACATGACATGTAGGCCTAGACGGATAATTGGTAACTAAAGAAATGGAGAGACCTTAATGCATCCCGTGCGTGAAAGATGCACATGATGAAAATGATACCCTTTTACTGCATTTTTCTGGATGGTGATGACATCTTGCTGGTTTCAGTGTTGTACCGACCGGAGGGGGGGGAAAAGTGGGCTCGTGGTGTCAAAAGTGGGACTATTATGTACCAAAAATATGTATTTCTATCACTCTTCGTCGGTGAATTTCGACAAATTTCAACGTAAACTTTGGGCAAAATTAATGAAATTTTGCAATTTTCCGTCAAGCATTTTGTCAGATCAGCGCATATCACCTCTGGCGGGACGACTTGGGAATTTTGCCCATTCTGGATCAACTGCCTCGTATGTCACTGGATGGTTTGAGTGGTCCCTCTAGGCAATGATGGTATTGATGCATCCATAGCATAAGAAGTCATGGTTTGGATGCGAAAATTACAATTTGGGACAACTGTGTAGCGATAGAGTTTGCACTCAGAGCGCCCACTTTGTTTGCTGATATTGGATTTTGGGGCCCCATTTTGAAAAGCGCCCTCTTATGAATGTTATCATTGAACTGAAGACATTGCCAGATCGAGCAGATTGATCAAAACTACATCAATATCACTGAAAATGTCATCTTTTCAGGTGACTTTGTCTTTTAGGCTATTTTGGGGCCATTTTGAAAACCCTCTCCGGGCATATTTGGACAGGTACAACTGGGGCACATATCGTAAAATTATTGCATATGGGCACATTTATCTCTGTGGAAAAATTCATGCTATTGTATCACAAGTGCACAATCCATCTGCTTAACAGCTGTAGCTAAAGGACTTTTTCCAATAAAATTCTGATCATTAGACATTTATAGATACATTGCTGCAAATAAAAATTCAAAAAACTTCTCAGTACGATTATAAGGGGCAAAAACATTTGAATAGCGCCACTAAAATTCTATTTATGCTAATTATTTAAAACGGCATGGCCGATTTGAATTTTTTAACCAATATGCGCAGGCGATATTTAGGCAATGTGCATAAATTTGGGGGCTAAAATAATGAGTGTTAATACAGGGTCAGTGAAAAATAAATCCTGGATCACATTGACTCCACTTTTGTCCGTTAGTGTTACGGATGTCTTTTGCACCAAAAACGAGATTTTTTTCTACTTGAACCTCAACAAGTCCAAAAATTTTTTAAAACAAAAACATGATATTAAATTAATGATAATTTTGGCTAAAATAAATCAGACACGATCCTGTAAATAAAAAACCAGAAAAGAAATTTTCCTTTTTTTTTAAATTTCATTTTCCCTGTAGTGGCCACTCGTGACAACAGATGAAGAAACCAGATTCAACTAAGCCAGTGAGTTTTCTCAACAAAAATGTCCGATTGGGTTCCCCACCACCACAAATCCTCATCGCCACATCAAAAGAATGTCCAGAGCATCTGTCTTATTCTCATTGTCCTAACCTGTCCAGCAGTGCAGACTCTTCCAAACTGTACCAACTTCACATCAATAGATCCAAAAAACAAAGCAATGAAATCATTATCAATGGAAGCAGTGTGATTCCCACTCTTTATCAAGAACACCTGCCATACCACCAGTAGCTATCTTACCTGGAATGTTCAGATTCACAAGATGGTGCCAGAAGTGGGAAGGTATGTCAGAGACTACTTGAAAGCGCCCTCGGGTTTACAAGAATTGACACTGTGGCTTGTGGCTGGCCTGGAGATCCAGAAAACAGCTTTGCCAATTTGAACCTCCTGAGATTTTGAATATCGACAACGGTTATGTAGAGTTTATAACCAAAGAGCTTTTCACAACCTTCGAAACCTGAAAGTGGTTTACAAATGACGAGATCTAATTAAATGCTTTTCAATATCTCTAGCAATGTTTCACCTTTTGATCAAAATCACAGTTACTTTCAGCAATGAGTTATGTCCCGAGTTACCAACTTAAAGAGCCTCAGTTTGGCATGGAACAATTTCTACAATTCCATCTAATGCCTTTATAAACATTCCACACCTTGAAATGCTGGACCTGTTCCACAATGATCTAACTAGCTATGACGAAGTTTTCAACCCGTTTTTGTGTTTTTTTTTGCTAAATAAACTCGTGTGCTCACATCAGTGAAAACACATTACAGAATACCTAACGGCTTCTGGGGTAACATGCCATCGTTGGAGATCTAGTGTCTCAGCCACTCACGGCTGACATCATTTACCATCTAACATTGATGGATTAACAAACCTGACGAGACTTGAAGTCAATTCTGGCCAGATCGATTGCATCGAAGCAAATGCCATTCCAAGGAATTATTATGCCGAAGAAAATAATTTCCACAGAGTTTTTGAAATATGTGCCTGCAGAGCTGTTCTTGTGGTAGGAAGTCCCTTGTAAAATTCAAATGAATGGCGGATTTTATCCAATCTTCACTTCCACTGAGCAGCCTATTTGGAACCTCCCCACCTTGAAAGCATCTCGCTGAAAAAACCACATCACCAGCCTTGATAACATGACTCTAAATGGATCCGTCGCTACGTCAAATTCTTCAACTTTGCCAACAACAGAATACTGGCAATACC